>JAFBJS010054572.1:271013-282141 GCA_016785265.1 Paraplagusia blochii | reverse complement strand
TCACTCCTGACTCTTTTCTCCAGTTGTTCCATCCTGACTCCACTCTATTCTTCTCCTCAGTCTCTTCCACAGTCTCCACTGATCTGGACAGTTGATCCTCAGTATCTAAACTCCTCCACCTTCTCCACCTCTGCTCCTGGTAACCTCACCATTTCCTAGAATATTCCCTCTAGCTGTACTCCAACCTTTTCTAACTCTCTAATCCTTGTCCTTCACGTATGTCTCCCATGTCAACTGGACCGTTATCTATTTTAACTCGGTGAACCTGCTGCCTCAGTACTAGTCACTAGTTACTAAACTGAACGACTACCGTCTCACAGTCGGTCCTGTGAAGTCCAGATGTAAAGGTGTTTTACTCATTCTACCAGAAGTGAAAAAGTTTCAACTTCCAAAAAAAAAAGAGCCTTTTCCTGCAAAACATCCAGTCCCAGCAGATTTCTGCACAGACACGTGTTTCTCTGTATTTATATATATTTACATATAAAAAAAGAGCAAAGACTGCACTTAATTTTTCTGTTTTGATTAAATTTTCTTTTTTTCCTGCTTACCTTACGCTATTTCACCTCCCTCTTGTTTTCCTTGTCCTCTCCCCACCCTCATCACTTCCCATCTTTTTCGGCTACACCACAGCACCACCACTTGTTTGGTAAAACGTAGTGGTTGGAGTAGACAAGCCATGATTTACATGTGCAGGAAAGATAAGAGGACGTTTTTATGGCTGCACCAGGATGACAGAGGTGTGCACCGGAGTCTGAGGAACCGTTTCAGACTCCAGACACGGCTGGAAAATCACTGTAACCTCCTACAAAAAAAACAGGGCTGTAACGTTTTAAGGCCCGGTGGCTTCTGTTGAAAACCCCTCCCATTGGACAGAAAGTTGAGCATATTAATCATGTAGCTATTAGCATGATTGTCTGTACCTGGACACGGTGGGAGGACATTAAATATAATACCCCAGAATTTCTTCGTGGACTTGACCTAAAAGTATTAATGTAGAAATCAGACAATAAAACATTCTGTGTTTCTGGAAAGTATTAGACATAACTGTGGTTCTGAAACACAGCCTATAGTTAAAGCAGGGCCCAGTTAATTTGTATATGTTTCATTTCAGGGCTTTTCACATCCAGACAACGTCAGGTTTGTGCTCAGACCTGGACGACGTGGACTCCACCCCCAGTCTGACCTGTGGTCACCGAGCTGGACCGCTGCACTCCAAGGAGAAGGTAAGTTCTGGTGTTTCTATCTCTGAGCTACTGTTACTGGTACTTTTGCACATCAGGCCTAGGCAGAAGATGAAGGACTGGTGTGAACCACTGTGAAGATAATAGACTTAGACTTTATTGATCCACATGGGAAATTGTTTTGTCACAGCAGCACATTGAACTATCGCAGATGAAATGAAATAAATTAAGAAAAAAAATTAAGTTGAGATAAAAAAAATATATGGAATTAGAATATCAGTTGAAAACAGAGGTTTGTCTTTTCTTCACTATTTCAACATTTTTTAAATGTATTTATCTTTATAAATACAACCAAAATAGTTACACACAGTTTTAAAAGGTTCTCTTTTGTCCTGTTGGACATTTAAAGTCTATTTCATTTGGTATTGAACCATGTGATCTGTGATAGAAGAGAGTCAGTTAATGTGAAGAGACAGATTCACAGGACGGTGGAGAGACCAGCCATGATGGATGGATTAGAGACACTAGGAATAGACAGAAGACAGGAGACAGAGCTGGAGGTGGAGGAGTTAAAGATGCTGAGGTTCTATTTGGGAGAGACAAGGATGGACAGGATGAGGAATGAGGTGATTAGAGGGACAACACAGACAGGAAGGTTTGGAGAAAACAGATTGAGATGGTTTGGACATGTTCAGAGGAGGGACAGTGGATACAGTTGTAGAAGAAGGATCCTAGAGATGGAGCTATCAGGTAGGAGACAAAGAGGGGATTAGGGGATATGGAAGGAGTGAAGGAGGACATGGAGATAGTTGGACTCAGAGTAGAGGACACAGAGGACGGGGATGATGGAAAATGATGACTTGCTGTGGAAACCCCTGAACAAAGGGACAAGCTAAAGAGAAAAAAATGAAGAAGACACATAAACAGACAAGGTGAGACCAGCCATGGTGGATGGACTAGAGACACTAGGAATAGACAGAAGACAGGAGACAGAGGTAGAGGAGTTAAAGATGCTGAGATTTAGGAGAGACAAGGATGGACAGGATCAGGAATGAGGTAATAAGGGGGACAACACAGACATGAAGGTTTGGAGAGCTAGAGAAGACAGATTGAGATGGTTTGGACATGTTCAGAAGAGGGACAGGGGATACATTGGTAGAAGAATGATCCTAGAGATGGAGCTACCAGGTAGGAGACAAAGAGCTACCAGTTGAGGATACAGAGGACAGGGGGAGATGGAAATTGTTGACTCTCTGTGGCAACCCCTAAAACAGGGACAAAGGGTTAGGGTTGAAGTACTCTTCTTGTCCTGCTGGACATTTAAAGTCCATTTCATTTGGTATAGAACCAGCATCATCTCAAAAACTTGAATGTGAGCTTCGTTTACCCCTAAAACCCAACAGTATTTCCTACGTACCACACAGCTGGTCATAAAGACCAGGTGGAGTCCAAAAAAGACAAATCCATTGAAATAATTACATCAGCTATCGTGTACTTTGACGTCTCACTCCTCCATTATTCTGGACTCCCAGTCGTCGTCTTGGCAACAGTCACAGTCAGGACTTCCCCAGTGGTTCCCTGTGCGTGTGGGTGACCCGCTGCCCCGTATGGTAATGGTGTCAGTGGGACACAGGCGTCTCTGTGCAGACACGGCAGCAGCACACTGGCCTGTTGTGAGTGTGACGGGGCAACACAGAAGCCCTGTTTGCCCCGTCCATGAGTGGCACGTGTGTCCTCCCAGTCTCTGTGCTGCTAAATATAGAAACAACAACAACAATGGCACCAGGAAAAGCCTGGAGAGCCAGAAGAAAAAAAAAAAAAACTGACCTCAGATGATATCACTTTACAGCCAATGAATAAAGCTCAGAGATCTTCCATTTTTTTTTCGGTGATGGTAGAGAGTTGGAGAACTATGGGTGGTTGTTTTCTGAAGCTGGTTTCACGTGTGTGATTGGAGTTTCCTTCAAATCTGGGCAATTTAGGAAAGTTTGTGTTAATGTTGTGTGGACTGATAGAGACATCATTGTTCCAGGACTTTTTTGTCCATAGGTTTTTGTCGTCTGTTTTGTTTTGGGTTTTTAAGCCTCACAATATTCCATCGTCCATCTGTCTTCCATTTTACGGTATATTTCAGTCACCGGGCTGTCAAACATGCGGCCCGTGGGCCATTTGCAGCCCATGGAATGATATTTTGTGGCCCTAACCCCGATATGAAAGTTTAATGTTAGTGTGGACCACAAGATTTATAAAGTGGTTTCACTTAATGTCTTTTCACAGATTGATGTACTGTACTGTACTGTACTGTACTACAGTATAACACTCTGTGCTTCACCTGTAGATATATGATGTAAGTTTTTTATCTTAAAGATTTTATCTCCACAATTTTTTGGAGTTCAGTTCTCATCACCCTGGTCCTCAGACGTCTTTGGGTTCATTTCCTGCTGATTTGTTTTTGGATTTTTCTAGAAAGAGAAAGGACACTATCCTTTGGTGAGAGGACAGTGGGGCAGTGGTCCTCAAGTTATTTTATTTATTTAAGACCCCATGTTCTAGTATCTTTCTCCTTTCTTATTAATACTTATTTTGGTTCTTTTTTGGTAAAAAAAATTGGTTCTTGTTGGGTAATTATTTTTTTAGAAGCTCACAATTTGCAGTTAATATAGTGGGTCAATAACTTTACTGAAATGTAGCTTTTTTTGTTGTTCTATTAACAAAAGTTTTTTTTTTATCATTTGTTGCTTTGTTTTTATCCTTTTTTTGGTAAACCTTGCATACTACTTTAATGGTAGACACAGTTATAAACCAACCATAGAAGGACTTGTCTTCTTGTCCCGTTAGACATTTAAAGTCCATTTCACTTGGTATAGAATCATGTGAATTAATAGTTTTGTTGTTTCAATAACAACATTTTTTATAGTCTTGTATTTTGTTTTTAATAATTTGTTGCTATGTTTCTATCGTTGGGTTATTTTTAAGTTAAACCTTGTATTATTGTATAATTATTAATAATTTCCACCCAGTATTCCAGAGAAAAACAATCCTCGGTCTTCTTATCTTTAGAATTCTGAATTATATCTTTTACCTGTGTCCACGTCCTCCTGTGGGTCCTGATACGAAGGCCGACTCCAGTCCTGCCTGAGCGCGGCACGTTTCCCGATGAGAGGACGTGTCAGAGGCCGGACATTTGCGAGGAACTGTAGGCCGTTAAACGCTGATATTGAATGATCTTTTTTCTCTCCCGTGACCGCGGTTCAGTCCCAGAGCCGTGAACTGATTTGATGTTGCAGTGAAGTAGAACAGGCTGAAAGGGGCAAATAAATATTATCACATCACCTGAAGAGTGATGGATGCCTTGGGGGGGTATGGGTGGAGGGGCTTTACGGTTCCACCGCTCAAGCGTTAAGTGGTGAATATCGTATGTAGGACATTCTAGTAAAAACTACTACAATGAACTGTTTCTCTTGTAACTGGATGTATCCGATTATGTAATAATACTCTGTTTTCATAATGTGAGAGTTGATGAAAAATGACATTGATTGAAGGAGTTTTTGGCTGCAGACGTGGCACAGTGGTTAGTTCTGGTTCCTTACAGTAAAAAGGTCAACATTTGGTGTCCATGCTTGGACTGAGACCTTAGAATCTTGGCTTGTCCCGCATCTCCGTACACGAGGTTTCTTTGAGGACTTTTTCTTTGCTCTGCTTTTAAATACATGCAAATTGGATATCAGGTTGATTGGAAACTTTGAGTTCAAACATTCGTTTGAATTTGCGTTACTGTGTCTATAAAGCGGTGCTTCTCAAAGTGTGGGGCGGGCCCCCCTGGGGGGGCGCGGTGTAATGCTGAGGCGCAGCAGAAAAAATTGAGAAGCACTGCTGTAAACCAACCTGTCTGGGGCATTTATACTTCTTTAAGACGATTCCTTTTCAATATTTTTTTGTGTATCAAATATATACTTTTCCATCCGAATGGCCATGTGACCTAGCAGCAGGATAAGGCTCAAAAATACATTTCAATAATTTTTTTATTAAATCAGAACTAGTTTTTACAGTTTTTTAGCTACGGCAGCATTCATCCAGGTTAAGTTTCTGAACTTCAGGTGTCAGAAACATATTTTTTTTTTTGCTTCTGTTGTGTTCCAAACTAATCACTTGAACAAAAGTGGAGGCCTAGTGGTTAAGGAAGTGGACTTGGGGCTGCAAGGTTCCCGGTTTGAATCCCTCTACTGTCAAGTTACTGCATGGTATCGTCCCCACCCACTGATGGGTCTGATGATGATGGGTTAAATGCAGAGGCCAAATTTCGCTGTGCGTCGTGGTGTGAATCACAACGTCACAATGACAAAAAAATGTAGAAAATTGATTCATTTTTGCTCATTTCCGCACAATTGAAGGATCAGTATTCGTTTATCCTGACGTGACGTTGTTTAATAGGGTCAGTGGTGGTGTAGTGGTCAAGGAACTGGACTGGGGTTCTCCCACTCATTGCTCCCCGGGACACTTGGACATATTTTGTTGTGTGCAGTGGTGAGAATCACGATGTCACAATGGCAGGGGTTTGATTTCCTGCTTTCTTTCCTTATGGATCCTGTTGATGTCATCTGTTATTATGGTGAGCTGCTTGGAAAAACGGAGGACACCAACACTACTGGGTAAAGGCCACGGTTGTCCATCAAATTGGACCCAAAGATAGAAGTGGCCTTTAGATTTTCCACTTCATTTCAGATGAAGGAGCAGCATTAACAGGACCTGGGAGCTAATGGTGGCAAAAGCCCGAGAGTTATCAGCACTGAAAGACTCATCCATCTTCCCAGCGCTGCAGTGACGAAAAGCAAACACGCCGACACAAGACGTCCATACAGCGTCCACGTCTCACTCTCCTGCCCAAACACTCCCAACAGAGATAACAAGACGGTTAAGAAGCCTGAGGGAGGCAGGGTGTCAGCCGCAGAGCTGGTGTGTAAATAAATCCTTCTCATTGGGAATAAAAATAGACAGAACTTCATGAGCTGTGACTGGTCCAAGAAGGATGGACTCTCTGTCCTGCTAACCTGGATCCAAACTCATGAAACCAAAGGAATTCATTCATCTGAAAGACGGCAGTCTGAGCTGGAGATGAAGATGCTGAGATGTTGCAGGTATTAACCACAATTGACAGGAGAAACTGTAGAAAAGAGGTGGAGGTGCTCTGGACTTTCCTGGAGGTGAAACCGAGCAAGAATTTTGGAGATGGAGCTGCCAGACAAGAGGAGACGAGGAGGAACCTTTGAGAGAAAATCTTTGGACGTCGTGGAAGAGACAATGACGATGCAGTTGTTCATGTTGCTTTTTGCAGTCCCTCGGTCTGAAGACGGGGTTATAGTTGGACCTACTATGTCCACTGAAGTCCATTTTGAAGAGAAAAAAAAGTCGAGACACACATTTTGTCTCCAGTGTCCAATATACAGAAAATTGCGATTAATTTTCTGGATTTTTTAATAAAATGGGTGATAAAAAAAGAAGAAAGAGTAACAGAAGATTTATCAAAATAATTAAGAAAAAATAAAGAGGGAAAAGAAGAAATCAAAGAGTGGGTGAATAAGAACAAAACCAAAAAAGGCGACGGAGATCAGAGATATTTGAAGAAAATATTTTCTGAAAGTGGCAGTGATGGCTTAGTGGTTAGGGAAGCAGACTTGGGTCTGCAAGGTCCCTGGTTCGAATCCACCAGCTGCCAGGTTGCCACTGAGGTGCTCTGATCACAGCACCGTCCCAACCCGCATAACTTCTTGTGGGCTCACCACCCACAGGAAGGCTCACAATATGGCGCAATATGATTTGGGTGGCGCTAGCTGCCCCTGTGACGCGGCAACGGACAAGCAGTTGTCATGGGGGGAATGCAAATCAAAATCCTTTGGGAAAAGATGCAATTATTAGAAAAAAAAGAAAGAGTTCCAGCATTAAAAAAAGTGAAAATATGAATCTTTTCTGAATGAAAGAATGAAATGGAAGAAGATCAAAGTGATGGGACGAGCTCAGATCAGTAGATCAGACGGGATCAGGACAAATTAGGACACGATTCTCAGATCTATTAGGAATCGTCTCCTGGAATCCCTGGGATTGGGATGAGGAGAGAAACGAAGTGAAAGTAAACACAGCCGCCCGCGTGTAAACTCATCAAGACATCGCAGCATCTTCCAAACAGATCCACCCTCGTTTGTGGAGATGAGGTGGAGGAAAAGCCTGTGCAGTGGTGCGGAGAGGCTGTCGGGAGCCGCGTTGCCGACTGTACACGTTTGCGTCACAACTCCCGTCGACCGCGACGCTGCACGCGTCACGAAAGGGGAAGAGCTGGAATGTTTCCTTCCAGCAGTCATGGGAATCTTAAACTCCTCTCTGATTGTGCTGTTCCTGCTAAGCTCTGCGCTCCACACAGCAGCCAAACATTAAAACAATTCATCCTCTTGATTAGAGTTCCAATTCTACATCTTCATCAAGCCAGGACTTTGAGAAGAGCCAGAGGAAACACTGTGGCTGCGTCTGAGGTGAAATTAATTAGGCTGATTAATGTCAGCGAGAGGTAATGGGTTCACTTCGATTCACGCACGTATGTGAGTCTGTGTTTCTCATTTGTCGTGTGACGCCGAAACGGGACAAAACATTTACAAAATAAACCCTGACACCGTTTTCAGTATGAATAATCAGCATAACATCAGTTTGTTAATGATCACCGTGCTTTTATTTTTGTTACACGTAAGAATCTGAGCTGTGGCCACAACAAACATCTCAACTCCGTTTGCGTCGATGTTTTTGTACATCAAAAGTACAAAAATACTAAAAAACCTGTCCGGTCTTCCTTTTGACACATAATGTGGTCGTTGTATTGGTCTGATCTTCTTCTTGTCCTTTCGTCTTGTCCCTTTTTTTAGAGGTTCTCACACCGACTCAACAACTTCCATTTTGTTTCCTCGCATCTGTGATTTGGCCAAAGATTTAGGCCGGATGTCTTCTTGATGCAACCCCCGCCATTTATTCAGGTTTGGGACCGACATTGAAAAACACTGGCTTGTGCCCCCTAGTGGCTGGTCTGTTGTGCTGAACCCAAAAGGCAAAGCTCTCAATTTACTGCTTAATATGTTCCTACCCTCACCTACAGTCATGAGCTTTGGATCATGACTGAAAAAACCGATCCCAGATACAAGCGGCTAAAATGGCCTTTCTACGTAGGGTGGCACGGGGTTCCCCTAGAGCAGTGCTTCTCAAAGTGTGGGGCAGGCCCCCGTGGGGGGGCGCGGTGCGATGCTGAGGGGGGTGCTTTGACCCTAGGGAACATGTTTTTTTTCTACCATACTACAATAAAGTGTAATTGCACATCCTTGAAAGCTGAACTATATCTCTTTCTTTTTGTTTTCTTTATGTTAACAAGGATATGATGTTATACAGAGGTGTAGCTAGAACTATTTTATAGACAAATGCCATTATTTATAGTTGTGGTGGAGACAGGGGGTGCAAATTGTTTTCTTCTTGCTGGGGGGCGGCATAACAGAAAAAGATTGAGAAGCACTGTCCTTGAGATAGAGTGAGGAGCTCGGAGTAGAGCTGCCAGTTGAGATGGCTTGTGTATTTACATCACAGGTGTCAAACTCAGGTTTGGGGGCAAAATCTGGCCCGCAGTGTATTTATATTTGGTCCACAAGATCATATCAAATATGTACTAGAGTTTGCCCACTGTATAAACCGGTAGGATTTGTGGTATTGGTGATGCATGGTCTTTGTTAAAGCAAAGACATTTTGTTTTTTTTTTGGTCAATAAAAAAACATTAAATAAGGATCTGGAAAAGCTACAGATAAAGGAAAATACCACTGATGTGGGTTTTAATTTAATTTCTGTTTAATTTCTTAAAAGGTGTTGATAATATTAAGCGACTGTTCCGGATTCAATGTTCCAAAAACTGGACATTTATTCACTGCACTTCCAAGACCAGTAAGCCATGCAGCTGCTTGGGGGCTTCTACCACTAGGGGGCTCGGTCAAATTATTTTTTTTCGTCAGGCACTGATAACATTGGGGTCTCAGCAATATCTTGCTAGGAGCCTCAAGAGACCCTAGAAGGGGAAATATTTACGTTTTATTTTTCAATAAATGTTCAGTCTGCCCGTGACTTCATGACAGTTTTTCTATTGTGGCCCACTGTGAAATTGAGTTCAACATCCCTGATTGACACTGTATGGCTCCCGGGTGCATTGGGTTCTGTCCCACTGGGAGGAAACCCAGAGGAAGACCCCAACCAGGTTGCTTAGCTGGCTTGGGAACACCTCGGAATCTGCCCAGATGGCTGGAGGAAGTGTCTAGGGAGAGGGAATAGTTACAATCGTACAATATTTTGTGATTTTCCACTCACAGTTTTCAGGAATCCATCTCAAACTCCTCTGGACTGTGATATATTTTATATTCCACATTTTTAGATCAGCGTCTCAGCCGTGTCAGCTGAATCACGGTTGAATCCGTCCCAAAACAAACAGCCAACAATCCTGATTTAATGCTCACTTATTTGCACCTCATAATTATCAAAGGAAGGTTAGGACCTCCTGCGCTGCGCTATCAATTACTGCATATTTCCAGAGCTTAGTGGTCGGTGAAGCCCAACGAACAAATATTTGGTGTGTGCGAGCAAACATTTTTCTCTGTTTTTAATCTTTAGGGTGGGGAGGACGGGACGGAGACCTGTGTAGGTGTCCTTCACGAGGTCCCAGGGCCACATGCACACTTGCGGTGGGAGGTGTTTACTCCAATCTCCGGGGGCTGGTGTGCACCGCGTCCACGGAACAACTTAAATGCGCTGGTTGCACGGCCAATTTGACCTCCTTGAGCACTTGTGGTGAGCGTGTGTTTGTAACATACCTACGACAAACATGGGGCGAGGCGGTAAAAACGCTGCTGGAAATTAGTGCAGGGTGGAATGACTCCTCCCTCCGCCCCCTGTGTATGAAGGTGTCTTTTGTTTGTTGTATGCAGAAGGTAAAAGGTCCAGCTCTTATACAATGAACCCTTGTTCAGACAATTTTATAATAATTACTTGAAAACTAAAAATAAAGTTTGACTTTATTTCTGACATTCATGATTTAAAAAAAAAACTTAATACAGCAACCTTTTTCTGTTTTCATGTTAAAAACTCAGTAATTGCTAAAAACTAGGGACAATATTGGTCAACTATTATTATCGACCTAATATCACTGAAATTATTAAAATCGGAACATGTCGGTATTAGTTTTTCCAACGTTAGTCGATATTCAATGCTGCAAAGATACGGTTTTGGTAAAATGCGCTGGACGTCATGGTGTCCGGACACTTTGACTGGCGTGTGATAATGATGTCATCAAACCGCACCTGAAGGCACGACAATGACAATGCTACCGGGTCGTGGGGGGGGTGGTAACTTGGCAGGGATTCGAACCAGGGGCCACCAACTGCCCCACCTTGCGATAACTGTCACAAGGCGTTTTTTATTGCAATAATTCAGGGGAAATCCACTGCATATATCGGTATCGGTTAATATTGTATCGGAAATTGAGTGTTTGGGCAAAATCTGTGATATCGGATATCGGGAAAAGTTAGTATCGGACGTCCCTAGTAAAAACAAATTTGTCAAATTAATAAAATTGACCATTTTATTCAGTACCTCATGTTTGTGTTGAAGGTGTGATCTTAGAAGACATGGTCCTCGTGGTCTACTGTAGTCTAGTTCTTGGTTCTTTTTTTCGGCTTATCCTGTTTTTCAGGGGTTGCCACAGGGAGTCAACAATTTCCATCTCACCCTGTCCTCCGCATCCTCCACTCCAACTCCAACCACCTCTATGTCCTCCGTCACTGCATCCATCAATCTCCTCTTTGTCTCCTACCTGGTAGCTCCATCTCTAGGATTATTCTTCTACCAATGTATCCACTGTCCCTCCTCTGAACATGTCCAAACC
>JAFBJS010054572.1:243972-261433 GCA_016785265.1 Paraplagusia blochii | reverse complement strand
CTCATAAGTATTTAAGTTAATAAATGTCATGGAGTTTTTCATAACAAAAGTCTTATAGAATATATAAAAGTCATTTGAGAAACTTCAACTATCTATATCAGAGTCAAATAAAATTTGCTTTCAGAAAATAGTCAGGAAAAGTAAAGTAAATGCATTACTTCTTGTACTGTACTGTATAAGATGTGTATAAGAGACAGCTCCTCTAGACCAGTGTTCCCCAACACTATTTGCGACATGGACCGGTCAAACGTCCGGCGAAATATTTTCGCGGACCGATCTTTAAAGAGAAGTTGAGAAGTTTCTTTATTTGTCATTGTGATTCACACCACAGCGTACAACGAAATGTGGCCTCTGCATTTAACCCATCATCAAAGTGAGCAGTGGACAGCTAATGAGTGCCCAGGGAGCAGGGTGTAGGGAAGATACCATGCTCAGGGCGTCTCAGTGGTAACTTGGCGGTAGTGGGATTCGAACCGGGGACCTTGCGGACCCAAGTCTGCTTCCTTAACCACTAGGCCACTGCCCTTGGGTGTAGCGGATAAATATCACTAATGAAATTGAAACGTCCAGCATAAAAGTGGTATTTTTTGGACATGGCCTGGACACTCAAACACGGGTGGGTTCTGGTCCTTTATCAAAACACTTTTTAGCGTCTTATAATTAATAAAACCTAAATTATGTTAAGCTGAGCATCATCTCTCTGCGGCCCGGTACCAATTGCCCCACGGACCGGCACCGGTCCACGGCCCCGTGGTTGGGGACCACTGCTCTAGACCACTCCCTTCACCACTGGACCAAGGTGTGAAGAGGTGTTTTGGTCACAATTTTGTCCAGAGGTGAAGGGGACTAATGGTCCAGAGGAGTAGAACTACTAGAGTTCCCTCTGACATCAACCAGAAACTGATGAAGTTTCTCAGTTGACGAATGAAACGTCTTTCAACTTCAAGGTGGAGTCCAGTTGCTGACAATCACAGTTCTTCAACATTCATCTCAGTCCATGATATGATGTTTACTGTGCTGTGAAACTGAATTTTAATACCACAGATGAGCAGACATGTCTTTTATTTTTCTTGTAAAAGAGTAATTCAAGCTCTAAGTAGTGAGCAGCTCCATAAACCAGTGGCTCAGCACGATGGTACTCTGTCTAATTCCCCTCAGCTGGTACATGTGACCGCCCACCCAGACCTGTCTCCACTGAGTTCTGCTTCGTATTTATATTTATATCCCAACATCATCTTCAACATTATTTTTTTTTTTTTTAGAACAGGG
This sequence comes from Paraplagusia blochii, assembly GCA_016785265.1. Lineage (NCBI taxonomy): Eukaryota > Metazoa > Chordata > Actinopteri > Pleuronectiformes > Cynoglossidae > Paraplagusia > Paraplagusia blochii. The sequence goes on along the minus strand of JAFBJS010054572.1, from coordinate 260,164 downwards.
TCATTAGTGGAACACGGGCTTCGACCACAAGAGTAATTTGTTTTGCGTGGTAATAACGACAATACAATATGAATTCAAACACATTCTGAGAGGAGTCTGGTTTTGGTGCGCGGCCCAGCACCCAGACCAAATCAAACCGTTAATATGCCAAACTCAGAGCACAGTAATTGGACAGTAAGTAATTGCATGCATCCAATTTTCCTTTATGGTGGAAATGAGTTTTGAAGAGTGGTGAGTAATAGAGGTGCACCACTGTGGGGAAAGTGGATCAGTGAAAAATATGAGAATCTTTCCTCCGCACAGCATTTGCCATGCACTTTAAATCGCACTGGCAACGCTAACAACAACATGTCATCCGACTGCTACCTCAGTGATTATTGTTCTTTCCAAGGCCTCTAAATTTTACAACATTTAAAGCCCCGTCCGGTAAATGTTGAGCTAAGTAACGAGCATTTTCATAACAAAAGCCATGGATACTGTCGTACCTTTGGCCAGTCATTAGGTGATATGACTCATAATTCACTCCCGCTGCTAATAGCATGTGACTTCTCATGGCATCATGCAAAAAGATTCATTGAATTAATGTTTTCCCAGGCTCGAGTGTCCCAGTCGTGCACTGAGACCAATTTAGAAACAGGATTACATGTCAGCAGCCGTGACTTTGCAACCTTCGCTGGCACGAACGCTGCCAGTCGACCTGACGGCTGCAGCGGTCAGGGCCGCTTCATGGTTTCCCTGTCAGCAAGGTGAGTCAGGCCGTGACTAACCCCACGAGACTCAACCGCTATCGAGCGTCTACATCTACGGGGCACCGGGGCCAGCGCGGGAGAAGTCCACTTCTCTTTTTCTCCGCGCTCGCCCAAAGGAACATAAAGCATGTTTCTTCTAGCTGAGAGATGGAGGGTGGGGTCGTCATGTTCCTGACACGAACCTGGAAGACCAGGAGACACGGGGGCCAAAAGTCTGGGAACAGCCCAGTCGTCAAGACACCCGGGCTGGGATGTAGGTGCCAGCAGGCCGCCTTGCTTGGCCCCGGTCTGGTCTGGGTGTCTCCTTGAGGCTTGGACTCAGAGTTGATGGGACGGACGGGGCTAAACGTGGACGGCAGGAGCCTGTGCTGTAATTTCATGTAAATTGCGGCTTGAGAGTGGTGCCCGTGTGTGGACAAATTGTACCAAAACCATCACGGTGTTGTTGATACTGATCCACAAACATCACATTTGACAAAACCTCATGCAGACATGTTGGAACAGGCGCTGATGGTGTGAACAGCAGCCTCTTGTCCATCAGACTGTGGAGTCTGTGCTCTTTGACTTTTTTGTCCAATTTTTCCTGGTGAGATAAATGTTCTGCTGATATTTTAGGGTTTTTTTTGACTGAGATCGAGTGAATTGAATATACTTTCACAAACTGACTGCTGATGGAAGCATGGAACTGTTGAAGGGGTGTGACGATTCACTCACATAACGATCCGATTCATATCTCAATTCACAGGCTACGATCCGATTCAGGAACGATTCGTAAAAAATATTAAACGATTGATCTGATTCGGTTCAGTTCGATCCAAAACAATTAATTTGCACACCCCTAATAAATGTATTATGGCCAATATTAGTGGCCCAGATATTAGCACATATATATTATAGCAGTATCATATCTCTAAGAATTGTAATCGAAAATAAAAACCAGATAACACAATTCCTGGGTATAATCAAATGACGTGTGCCCTAAAAGTAGTTTTGGGGATGAACAACTGTATATTACGGCTAAAGCCACGAGATGGCACCATTGCAGCTCATTTAATTAATTTTGTACTATTGTTTGTTTAGATAAAAAAATATAACCAGGTCTATACTGATAATAATTGATGTAAGAATCAGAATTTAAGTGTCTGGACAATATCGGCACAAAGTTAGCAATGAACATCTCCAACAGGAATACTGATGGAATACCATTTGGAAACGAACTAACTAAATCATTGACAGGTGAATATATATTCTCGTTTTGTTTTAAATAGTTTTGTTAAATATTTATTTACTAATTGAGATAAAGTCATATAATAAGTTAAAAACAAATATTTCAAAAAAGATTTAGCAAGAGTGAGCTTGGACATATCAGCATTATATGCTTCAATTTATGAAAAACTAAAATAGCTGTAGTTTGGACATGATAGTAGTGACGAAATGGTCAAAATACATTTGACAAATAGTTAAAAACACCACTACTTTTAGAAACCCAATAATGAATATACTGTATATACATCTGTATATGTAAAGTATATGTGTAAATATTCTTGTCACTGTGTTCTTTCTTCCCCCTGGTTCTATATCCAATTTTCCTGATCACTGTCCATCGTACATTGGTACTTTGGTTGGTTCGGTGTCATTTCCAAACATCTTGCCACAAAGAAGTACAGTTCTACAAGAGCCCGGTCCAGGCCAAGCGCCGAGACACCATGGAGATTGTAGCAACTCAGTTAGCCAATAAGAGTGAGCCTAATTAGAATACAAGGACCCGGGTATTTAGCTGTCAGGGGGCCGTCAGCAGGGGATGCAGAAGCCACCGCGCTGCGGTGCCGCAGCTTGTGATTACGTGCCACTGCGGGAGGAAAATCAAAGCACTAATTGCAGCGTGCAGCTGACTCTGGGTCTGACCTCAGAGCCTGAGTGGTCAGAGATGACTGACAGTGAAAAGGCCAATGGAGAGAATTCACCATGGTTGCAGACTGGTGTACGGCAGGGCCTCCCTCACTGATAATCAGGGATTCCATTTCATTTCTGAGGAGCCCAGTGAAATGTTGACGCTACAGCGCGACAGCCTCCCATTTGGCTTGTTTATACTCTTGGTCCAACTCCACCGTCGGGCGTGCGAGACCCTGTGAGATACTAAAAATCGGCTTCACGCTCATCTCTGCCGCTACATTGATGGAAACAGTGATTACGGCGTTGCTCAGCGCGGATTACTGCGGCGACCACACGCTGGTCAGAGCTGGTTTAAGGAGCATTAGGGAGAGAACGGCGGCCATCTTTTTTTCCAGGGTGGTTTTGTTGTCATGTTTTCCTTTTTTTTTTTTTATTACGCCGTAATTTTTATATCCCCATGACTTTGTTGAGTCTTTACAGCTGATTGTGGCTCGTGTAAGCTGCTTAAATGTATTTTGAAAATCGCCGTCTCTGTGGAGAATATTAGTCATCCTGAAGACATGGCATTTGAAAAAAAACTGAAAGAAAATTATATATATCCAGAAATAACTGGATTTTAGTCTATGCACCAGACAAAGTGCAGCTTAAATGATAAGGCACATGGGTGATTTCAGCTTTTGTAAATGTGAAATCCAACACTTTTTTTTATTTTAGATTTTGCTACAGCTACTTCATTCTGGGTCAGACTGACACTGAATGGCCAGTTTAGGGTGTTTTGTTTAGTTGGACACTGATAGATCGTGGCTGTTGAAACTATTGACAGTGGTCTACTCATAAATCACAGTTACTTTTGTAAAATCTTTCCCTATTTCCACTAAATGTTTTGTGCCTGCATTTACGTTAAGCCCATCGAACATTTTGGTCCACACCCTAACCCAGTGCTTCTGAAATAGTGGGGAAGGGGGGCGCGGTGCAATGCTGGGGGCGGGTTGCGTGCAGCCATGGGGAACATGCTGTACTACAATGAAGTGCAATTGTACATCCTTGTAAGTTGAACTATGTCTCTTTCTTTTTGTTTTCCTTATGTTAACAAGGATATGATGTTATGCAGAGGTGTAGCTAGAACTATTTTATAGACAAATGCTATTATTTATAGTTAATGCGGAGAGTGGGTGGTGGGGGGCCGGGTAGGGTGTATTGTTTTTATCTTGGTAGGGTGGGCATAACAGAAAATAATAGAGAAACACTGCCCTAATCCAAGGGTCTCAAAAAGAAATGTAATAAAAAATCAGTTTCCCATAGATTCTGTGTAATACCACACCGAACCAGTAGGGGGCTGTGGGTCAGGGTTTAGAGAACTATAGGATTTACCATAAAATGTGGAGAATACATCTATAAAACTACTTTCACATCAAGGAGGGGGACGCAAATTATCGTTCCACGGGCTGCAAATGGCCCACGGGCCGCGAGTTTGAGACCTACACCCTAATCATACCAGGTCACATACCTACCTCTGCTGGCCGTCCCTCAAACTTAATCCTCTTGACCCATCCACAGCTGGTTAGCAGCCTGCTGACAGCGCCCTCTGACCCCTCACCCAACACGGCTGCCATCTCCACCAATTATCAGCAATTGGTCAGTTATTTTCTTAGGCCACTGAAATTACCGCGGCTGTCGGAGTCGGCGGGGGCTATAAAATGTAAACGCTTCCATTCGCAGATCAGCGCTCGACCCTGAGCGCACACTTACACATGTGGGTAAACACTCTGGAAGAACAAGGGCCGACGGCGCAGGTGACGTTGGATTAAACCACCTGGATAGAAAGAGGGATTCAGGGTAAACACCTCATCCAGCAGCTCTTCTGATTGAATCGTACAGGAGTCTCAAACCTCCCTGTTACCGCGGCACAGACTGCAGACCAATTAAATTCCCATACACACTTTTCCATCATCAGCTCCAGATTTATGACCCCTTTCCAAACAATACAGATCTCCTCCGTCTCAGTGCAAAAATGATTTAGTGCTGCCACAAAATCGCTGCCACTGAGGGAAAAAGTGAGATGGACAGAATGGAAGGAACGGTAATAGAGCGGCGCAGCTTGTTAATGGCGGGTATTCGATGACTTGGGCTCTGTGATTCCTGGCCCTCCGTTAAACAACGGTGCTTTACAGGAAGCCGCCGTCGCTCGTCCAGTGCTGGACTGCGGGGACGGAGTGAGATTAATGACAGGCGTCAAAAGTGAGTGAGTGAGTGAGTTGTTCTGCCATCGCTGCAGCTCTTCCAGGGTGAGAGTCTGTGTGAGGCTCAGTGGGGAAAAGAAAGCACTTCACCGCCACACACCAGGCCCTGGCTGTGTGTAGGAAATGGATGTGTTGAACTGGAGCTGCAGGGCTACAGTATCTAGTCAAACAAACAAAGGAGGAGAAAAGAGAAAATAGAGGCAGAGGGCAGTGTTGTGCTGATGGAAACCCCACCATACACCGCCTGGTTGAGACATGGTTACTACGGCAACAACAGGGACATTAATGAATCTCAAAACTCCAGTCCAGCTGCTGAGTTTTTTTGAATGATTCAAATATTCAGGGTCTGTGATATGGAGCTTGTTTAACAGAAGCATGGAGGCAGAATAGTCTCAAATAGAACAGACACGCAAGCAGAGATCCGCACTCTATAGGTGTAGCCCCAGGTGGGCCCGCCCACTTCTCAGTCAGGCCCGCCCCATCCAATGAGATGGATGATGTTCATTATCAAACTTAGGCTATAATACTTTGAGGTTGGCCCCGCCTGGATTTTTCTGGGCCCACCCATTTTATGGGTTCTGGCTAGGCCACTGCCGCAAACGGATTCGAACTGGTGACCTTGCAGACCCAAGTCCGCTTCCTTAACCACTAGGCCACTGCCCTATAGTATAACAAACAAACAACACTTCACATGTTGGAAAAGCATTTGTATACTACATTTATGAATTGTTGTACGCCCATGCAAATCGTGCTTTTAATTTGTGAAACTACACGCACCCAAAAGTTGTATTTTTGAGACTCGCCGACCAGATTAGTGAGCATAATTTTGCGTTTTTGCCGCTTCCAGAGGACATTTTTGTAGGACGTGAACTTGGTTCTCGGGTGCAGTTTAGTGACGTCACACACTGCCGTGTGATTGGCCGCAAAGGAGTGAGACTTCTGGTTGGGTTGTGATGGTCTGACGTAGCAAAATTACGCTCGTTTATCTTGTCCGCGTAACACGAGTCTCAAAAATACAAATTTGCGTATGCGTAGTTTCACAAATTAAAGCACAATTTGCAGGCGCGTACGACAATTTACGTGAAGAATTCACAAACTTATGGTGACGTGTGAAGCGTTGTTTGTGTGTTCTTCTCAGAACACGTTCACGAATCCGTTCTTACGGTTGTGTTCTTTTGTTGAGACCATTCTGGCTCCATACAGAAGGTTCTCCCCGAGCAGAGTTGCTCCGTCACCCTTTGACAGAATGATTCAGCAGGATTCTGGAAACACCAGCTCAGTGGCAGCGTTGCCAGGCGTTTATTTGCTTATTTGCTTGAGTATGTGTGTAAGCGTGTCTTTATGTGTCTGCCGTGTTAGTCTGAGACTCGTCTGTGTTTGTGTTGGGTTCCAACTCCTGGTGGCGCCATTTTCGCCCCTTCACACAACAAGCTGCGCTCCATCATGTTTGTGTTTTTTCGCTGACGCGGCTCGAGCCACTGACGCACAGGGAAACAGTTGTTCACGCCCCCTATGCTTTTATTTTCCTTCGTGTCTTCTTCAGGAACCGTGCACGTGGAGTGGACTGATTCCATTGGAGGTGTTTTTCCGTAGATGTCCACTGTAGTGATGTCACACTTTTTTGTCTTTTTTTTTTTCTTAGTAATTTGACAGATTTGTGGCTTCTTTAATGACTAGCATTAAAACGTCAGGATTACCTCGTGCCTCGATGTTGTCATCTGTTTACAAAGCCTGATTTTTAGTTTTCCTTTCGCCATTTCTCAAATTCTGGCTTGTACCTATGGTGGCAGATTGGTTTTGATGTTAGAAACCAGGTTGTAATTGTTAAAAAGAAATAATTCAAAAATATTTTGCCTAAAAAAAAATAAAATAGTTAGCTTAAACTATGTTGCTGTTATTTGTTGATGAAATGACAAATAGCGCAGTCTTTCAGATTTGCGATTTTTTTCTGGACTTTTTGTCTCAGATATTTCTCATGATTTACATCTTTAATTTTTTTTTTTTTTTTTTTAATTTGAGTTTGCCAAGAAAACGTAACATTCAGGAACGAGCTAAGACAGTCGGCCAACACAAACTGGTCTATCGCAACTGCGGTGAAAATGTCGCTAAGCGTTCGCATACTTGTGCTGCTGACTCACATCACGGCCTCGGTCCAGTCCGTGGGCGACGCTGCAGTCAAATCCTGGTTTTCCGCCAATGAGACTAATGATTCCGTTCCACTCTGACCTCCACTTCAGCCCAATGCAAAAAGTTGCTTCACAGAAGTGGTCTCTCTAGTTTTGTCCAAGTACATGATGCCATCTCGATATGAACTCTGAACTTAACACTGCCCCCACAGGACGTTTACAGCCATGACCAAAATAAGGCAGAGGTGTGGGGGCAGAGTCAGATGTAACTCCTTGTTTTCCTTTTAGCTTATTCCTTTTTTAAAGGTGTTGCCAAAGTGAATCATCTCCCCCTGTTCTCTACATCCAACTACCTCCATGTCCTCCCTCACTGCATCCATCAATGTCCTTCGTCTGCTACCTGATATTGAATTAAATGTAATCTCCTCCTTTCAGTTTGTCCCTTTTTTCAGGGATTGCCACAGCAAGTCAACAATTTCCATCTCCCCCTGTCCTCTGTGTCCTCAACTCTTACTCCAACTACCTCCATGTCCTCCCTGACTGCATCCATCAATCTCCTCTTTGTCTCCTACCTGGTAGCTCCATCTCTAGGATCATTTTTCTACCAATGTATCCACTGTCCCTCCTCTGAACATGTCCAAACCATCTCAATCTGTCTTCTCTAACTTTTTCTGTGTTGTCCCTCTAATCACCTCATTCCTGATCCTGTCCTCCCTTGTCTCTCCTAAAGAGAACCTCTGCAGCCTATATTGACGATATAAGGTCAACATTTTCTCCTCTGTCCTCTGTATCTTCTCCTCTGACTCTAACTACCCTCACTATATCCACTGTCCCTCCTCTGAACATGTCCAAACCATCTCGATCTGTCTTCTCTAGCTTTTTCTCCAAACCTTCCTGTCTGTGTTGTCCCTCTAATCACCCCATTCCTGATCCTGTCCATCCTTGTGTCCCCTAAAGAGAAACTCAGCATTTTTAAATTGAATTAGATGTAAAAATTAAAAAAGTAGAAGTTGACTGCTTTCTGACCTGGAAATTAGGAAAAGTAGAACGCAGAACCTTTAATATCATTTTAGTTTTCATCAGAAGGACCACATCAAGTGTCTCGATGATTCTGCTGGCAACACAACACGTGTCTCTTGTTGACTTCGTGTCCTGTGTAGACGGTGGCTGCGGCCCGTTGTTGATCAGACCTTCATGTCCGTGTGCGACATTCAAATACTGCAGAAAAGCACTGGTTTCCCCTGATTACCAAAAATAAACAGGAGCAGAGTGAAGGTCTGACTCATTCATCATTGCATCATTCACTCAGTCTGTTCTCAGGTCTGTGGATGGTAGAAGAACGGAGAAGGTTCCTCAGGCTTCCCATGTGTTCTGCAGGACCTCAAATTTATAATGGCAATAATGTAACTTTATTTGTTTTAAACATCATTTCGCTGCAGCCAATCACCTTATATACATATTATTTATATGACTTAGCCCTGTTTTTTAAAAAAAATGAATATTAAAAAACATGCATTATAAGAGAAACATGTTTATTTCTATAAATCCTCCTGATTATAGCAGTATTAGATAATTAGAACGTATGGAACATGAGCAGTAGAACCAAAGTAGAAACACATGTTCTGCGACACACAACTGTAGTTCTTTATTTGCAGCTGTCAGCAGATACAACCGCACTGTTGATCCAGTTTATATTAATACTCTTTTGTTTATATCACGGACGTTAGAACATGATGAGAGTCCATCGTGTCCCTTTTTTTTTTTTTTTTCATTTTCTGTTGTTGTGAAGGTTTATTATTTTTATATACTTTTTTTTGGAGTTTGTGAGCCACGTTGACATTTTCTTTTCAGTCTTTTGAACATATTTGGTTAATAATAAGAAAAAATGATTCATTTTCAGAGTGGGTTTGTTTATTTTATCTACATTCAGCCTATGTTTTTCTTTTCTGTTTCTCTGAGAGACTCACTTTTTACATTTTTTTAAAGTTTCAGGGAAACTTATTCTTGCTACCTAAGTCTTTTTATGGCGGTGGTAGAAGAATTATTGCTTTTTTTGTAATTTCAGCTTTTCAAGGATTTTTGATTTTCACTCTACTGTAGAGCATAGGTGTCAAACTCAAGGCTCGGGGGCCAAATCCGGCCCGCAAAATCAATTGGTATGGCCCGCGGGAGCTTGACAAGGTTTTTTTCTAAATTGTCTGTGAAACAGTTTAGTTTTTTAACCTGAATTACTTTGGATTAAACATAATTACACAGCAATAAACAATAATTGTAACTTATAACTGAATAATAACATGCTGTAACATGTGTTTATACATTATGGAGTATTGACATCTGTACAGTATTCCATTAACAACCGTCCCTTTAAGGAAACTGTGTTGTCAATGTGCCACGCTGGTTGAAAAAATGGTCTAACTTCACCTCAGCTGTTTAGTTTGCTTTCTTCTATTATTATTATTATTATTATTTATCATCTTATTTGGATCCAAATGTGTATTTGTCCATTTACCTATTGTTTAACCCTTGTTTAGTATTTCTATTTATTAAAATTTTAATTTAAAATAATAATAGTAATCGTATTATTCTAATGATTAATTATTATAACAATAAATAATTAGAAATATAAAATAATTTATTTATCTTGGCCATACCTTGGATTTAGCTCCAATTTAAAATAAATCTACACATTTATATCAATTACTATTATTTTTTTTCATATCAATCTTATATTTTACACTTTATTCGACCGCTTTTTTCACTCTTGGGCTGTGGATCAGTTAAGAAACTACATTAAAGAGAATTATCCAATAGTTGAAGGACATTTTGTCCAATCCCGTCATTCAGTTCGTCCCAAACCCTACAGCGATGTATAAAAACAAACATTCTTTTTCAACAATGTCTTTTGTTTTCTGAACCACATCACGCTGTAAACATTGTTTCATTTTTTTCATACCTCTTCACCACAGGGTGGGCGGATTAATTAATTAGCGTCATTAGGCTCCTGAAATGAGTCTCATTAAGGAGAATTAGATGAAACACACACCAGGCTGTGGCGCTGTGGTGTGTGGTGGAGGCCTCCGTGTGTAGAGAAGTGTGAAGAGAGAGAGAATGAGGTCTGGTTGATGATTGTGATCATCACAGTCCTCACTGTGATCACAACAGCAGCTCAGGCTGATAGATGAGGTGTCAGTGAAGATGTTGGATGAGTTCTGTGACCCCTCCCTCACCCACTCTGATGGTGTGCGCCCTCTAGTGGAGCAAGGAGGAACTGGTTCATTCAAACATTTTGCTGAGGTTGCTGAAACCTGAAAAAACTGACAAAATATTTTGCATAAAATTAAGGTTAAAGACCAAAAAAGACTAAGAGAGTTGGAGGTTTGTGTTAGAGAGAGGAATGGAGGTCAGTCTGTGCAAGATGGAGTGTAAAGGAAAGGGAGAACAGTGGAATGGTGAGGTTATGAGGAACAAAGGAGGAGAAGGTGGAGGAGTTTAGATACTGAGGGTCAACTGTTCAGAGCAAGTTTTGTTAGAATTGCTGCGGATTTCAACTTTCACATTAATAACAAAAAAAACAGAATTTCAAGATTTATCTTTAAAGATATGTTACTGAGGAGTTTTATTTTGAAGAATACATTTTTTTGGACTTATTTAGGATTTAGATTTTCATTATCTTTGGGTTTAATTGACTTTTCTGGAAAATTCACATACAGCTTTAACCTACAAATATGTTTCTTGGTCTCTTCAGTGTGCACTTTTGTAAGCGGAGGAGGAGAAGGTGGAGGAGTTTAGATCCTGAGGATCAACTGTTCAGAGCAGTGGAGACTGTGGAAGAGACTGAGGAGAAGAATAGAGTGGAGTCAGGATGGAACAANNNGAAGAGAGTCAGCTAAGGTGGAGGGACAGGTTTACAGGACAGTGGAGAGACCAGCCATGATGGATGGATTAGAGACACTAGGAATAGACAGAAGACAGGAGACAGAGTTAGAAGTGGGGGAATTAAAGATGCTGAGGTTCTCTTTAGGAGAGACAAGGATGGACAGGATCAGGAATGAGGTGATTAGAGGGACAACACAGACAGGAAGGTTTGGAGATAAAGCTAGTGAAGACAGATTGAGATGGTTTGGACATGTTCAGAGGAGAGACAGTGGATACATTGGTAGAAGAATGATCCTAGAGATGGAGCTACGAGGTAGGAGACAAAGAGGACATTAATGGATGCAGTGAGGGAGGACATGGAGGTAGTTGGAGTCAGAGCTGAGGACACAGAGGACAGGGGGAGATGGAAAACATCGCTGTGGCAACACCTGAAGACAAACCTAACAACACTGTCAAGACTTTGGTGTAAAAACCTCAGATTGTTGAAACCATCATAAATTTCAATCTTTGTCTCACATATATGAAGATATGTCATACTTTAATGGTATAATTGACTCGGGTTTTATTCGTGCAACATCGACAACAAGTTCAACAACGTGCTTGTCGCTCAAACCTTGCTGTGTCTTGAATGATGGAAAAAGTGACAGCTGCAGAACGTGCTAACAAACACATCACAGCGTCAGCCTGGTCTGCAGCTCCGTGAATGTAAGGTGAGGCTAAAGAAAACTTTCCTCTCCAGTGCAGTGTGGCATGTTTTCTTTGGTTGGCAGCGAGACTTATTTCAGCCAATTTTTGTGTAAATTTAATATTAAGGTCTGTTCCCATGTCAGACGCGTCCTGACGTTACTCCATCACGACTACAGTCAGCTCCAGGCCTCACAGCCATCCCTCACCAGTGGAACACACTCCGTCACACACGTACAGTCCGAGGCCCGGCTGTAATTGTGTCGGAGGAGGAGGGGCTTAATTACATCTGATAATTGGAGGCTGTTTTAAGAAAATCTGCCCAGCTATCAGTCACCTAAATGGGCCAGGGGCGGGCAGGGTCTCACGCTCTGCTCTGCCTGTTTTCTAAAGGTCCGTCAGGGTATTTGTCAGGGTCTCGCCGCCTTAACCCGCCCAGATCCACTGCACGGTGGTCGGAAAGAGCAGCGGAGTCAGCGTGGGCCCCACCAGGAAGCACATGACTCAGAGTGCGAGTGTGTTTCCGTGCACTGACTACATTCATTTTACTTTAAACACACCGGAGGCTCAAATTCACTGGGAGCTGCACTTGTGCAGACGCTTAAAGTCTCAGTTCCCACCGCGAGAAAAACGAGGAAATTGTTTTCACCATTGTTCCGTCTCTTCACTCAAAGACATAAATGACACAGTGCATGAAAAACACAGGCCAAAACAAACACAAAAGTGTCACTTAACTGGAGTCTTCTTCTCCTGGTGGGAAAAAAAAAAACAACTTTTTTTAGTCTTTGACTGATGCTCTTCATCACCGCAGTCAGTTTTTCTTCACTGTTTTTACGTTTACTTTCTTTATTCATAGAAATTGCAAAACTTCTGCAGCAGGTTACAATTATGGGATAAGGTGTAGTTGCATTTTCCTCCGTTTCCTACCAAAATTAGCCGTTTTTAGAGCCAGGGTTCTCCACTTTTCTTCTGCAGCGCCCCCTGTTTCAACACATTCAGAGCTGTAATCCAGAAAACTATACTTTATACATGACACTGGTCTTTTATGATTTGGTTCAATATCAAATTAAAGGCTCACTATTGAATAAAAATCAATTATTTAATTAAAATATGATTTTTCATAATGAAAACACTTATTATCTCCCCAGCAGTAGAGAACACTTGTTACGACGAACAGCACACATGTGCACAGTAACATGATGCGTTTATGGGCGTCAGGAAACGGCAGACATAAAAACACAAAGCATTATATCCCCCTTATATCCCCTCTTACAATATGATTTATCTTTAATTTATGTGTATATTTTAATGAAATTAGATTTTTTTCCTATATTGGGGCTGTGACGATTCACTTACATAACAATCCGATTCATATATCGATTTACAGGCTACGATCCGATCCAGGAACGATTCATAAAAAATATCAAATGATCGATACAGTTTGAGCCGATTCGGTTCAGTTCGATCCAAAACGATTAATTTGCACACCCCTAATATATATATATATATAGTGTATATTAGGGGTGTGACGATTCACTCACATAACGATCAGATTCAAGTCTCGATTCACAGGCTACGATCCGGTTCAGTTCGATCCAAAACGATTAAATTGCACACCCTTAATATATATATGAATATACACACAAACACACACACATAGATATATTGTAAAGGTAGCATGTTGCTTCCACGCTTAAGAAATTAATGGGGCTCAATATCACGCTATTTTGTCATGAGTTTTACGTTATTTCGTGATTTTTTTTTGTGTTATGTTTTAGGTTATCTCCTGATATGTAACACATTACTTTGTGATAATGTCAATTTTTTTCCAGCTAAGTTTTACGTTATTTCGTATTAATTTTATTATTTCGTAATACACATCACGTTATTGTGTGACGGTATCACGATATTTTGTGATTGGCTCCCGTTATTTCATGTTATGTTTTATGTTATTTCGTGACAAGTTTTACATTATTTTGTGATAGTATGACGCTACCTCAAGACAGTCGGATTTGTTCCGTTCTGTTCTTTTGCAGAAACTAGAGTACACGGTATCTCAGGGGTAAACCTACCAAGTGGTGCATTGTGGGTAATGTGGTTTATTGAGATCACACTTAACAACACATTAGTTACAACCCCCTGCGTTTCAAAGCTGAATCTTGTAGACGAGATTCTTTCTGCAGTAAAAGCAGCTTGTGTCAGATCAGGGGTCGCGTGGGTCGAACCTCCGGGCGTAGGTTTGGAAACAGTGGCCCTTCCCCTTATTCCTACACACTGACCCTGACAACCACGTGCAGTCTCACCTCACAATAGTCAAGGACAAAATGGAAACTGTCATTTCACTTGTCATCACCTTCACAGTTGCTCCTCTTGGCTTTGACTGTAGCCCTCTGTGTGTCCACGCATAAGTGTGGCTGTGGCTGACCGGCAGTGGCAGTTCAGGGCAGTTTGGGGCAGCGGGGAGACGGGGGTGGAGGAAGGGTGATTTTCTGCTGCCACATGTGGAACATCACCGTCACCGTACGGTCGTCAGCCGTGGAGCCTTGGAGTCGGAGTCGTGAAGAACTGGGATCTCAGTGTTTTTTGTTTTAAAAAAAGAGGGAAGACAAAAATGTGATTTTTTTTTGCATATTTAGGTCGAATGTTGCAATTTTTGTAACTTGATATTTTGACACAACTTTTATTTTATACCTCTAAAACTCAGCTGAAAAGAAGAAGCTAACAGGTCTGGAGACGACCACAGATATAAATCACAAAACTGACCCGTTCTTCTCGACCTCCTGTTTGTGTCTGACCTTGTTGTGTCTCCTCAGTGGAGCAGTTGACACGGTGTAGAAGGAGCTCAGGTTAAAAGTGTCAGCGTTAGTCACCTGAACACAAACAAACCGCAACTAATCTGGGCAGTGTTTACCTTCAAATGTCACCGCGGCAGAAATGTTTGCGTGTTTTTCCACCTTGTTTTCCACTCCGTCTCCCCTCCGATCACCTGCATCGTTTCCAAAATTAATTGCAGCACTTTAGGAATTATTAATGAGCTAAACAAATAATCAAGGTGGCGACGGAGAGCGCGTCTGGCATCCTGGCCAACACCCCGCCCTGACCTCCCCTCCCTTTGCACCGCATCTGGAAACCGTAGCCAGGAATATGTAAATGGCAATTAATTGGAGAGGCCCCTTCTCTGAGGCTCGGCTCTTTTTCTTTAATATTTTGACTGAAAACACAGGCCCAGTCATGAGGCCGAGCGTCTCCCAGGCATCAGGCCAAGTCCTGAACGCTGACGGACTAAATGATGCCGTCGTTGGTCAGTTTTGGAGAATAATTTCACCCCATTACACTGCAGGCAGAGGCAGGTAGAACTCTGGGATTTTTTCCAGCGAGGTAACTTAGAAAAATAACTCCACGCCCGGGTTCGCAGCCTCGCAGCCTGACCGCTTCCACCTGACTCTGATACTCCAAGAACACGATACAGCCGTGTGTTAATCCGATGCAACACATGATAATGTGCGACACGTACATTATGTGCCTGCTGTATTTTACCATCTTATTTACCTTCCCGGGGGTTTTTTTTCTGCCCTCCACAGATTTATAATGTGGCGGCTACAGGTTAGTATGTGAGCAGTGAGCTGTGGAAACCACACTGTGACGACTCACACACTGCAGCACGGCCAGTCAGACTAATGAACACACGCACCCGCACGTGTTGCTGGCCAATCACGTTGCGCGAGGGGCGGCGACAGGAAAAGTCGAGTTCCACACTGGGGACAAGAATAGGGCAACAGTGACCCTGTGTTCTGCTGTGAAAGATTTTTGGTCAGAAACTTGGAAAAGGAACTTGCAAAATGATAAATTTATGTAATATTTTTAAATTCCATTTTTTTTCATTATCCTATCTATCTATCTATCTATCTATCTATCTATCTATCTATCTATCTATCTACCTACCTACCTACCTACCCACCTACCTACCTTAAGACACTTTTCTCTGTCCTAAAGCAAAGACTTATTATCTAGACCAGTATTCCCCAACCTTTTTTGGGCAACGGACCAGTTAATTGTCTTGTACTATTTTCAAAGACAGTCGTTTTTACGGACCAGTGGTTAAATTGTTGCAGATAAACACCCTTTAATAAAATGTAATTTTAGGTGTTCTGAAATATTTTCCTACCTATAAAATATTCCTACCCGAATTAACTGTGCATGGACACACCAAGTGCACACAGCCTATAATTTTTCTTCTACCAGACCGTTATACAAAGTTGGAATGTTGTATCAATGACTCCTACCTACCTACGTACCTTAAGACACTTTTGTCTGTCCTAAAACAATGACTTATTATCTAGTGTTCTCCATCCTTTTTTGCGCCATGGACCCGTTAAATGTCTCATACTATTTTCAAGGACAGTCGTTAAGTTGTGGCAGATAAATACCCCTTAATAAAATGTAATTTCCACAGTTTTTAAATATTTTCCTACCTATAAAATCTTCCTACCCAAATTAACTGTGCATGGACACAAGGATTTTCAAGTGCACACAGCCTATAACTTTCTCCTACCAGACCAGTATAAAAAGTTAGAATCTTGTATCAATGACTCTGCGTCATTTTGAGTTTATTGTTGTTGTCTTC
>JAFBJS010054572.1:228949-243964 GCA_016785265.1 Paraplagusia blochii | reverse complement strand
TCACTGAGAAAATATTTCCTAATCAAATATAGTTGCATTGTTGATGATGGAATCCTAGCCATTCTATTGGTCAGTTCTTTTGTTGATATGGGTATGGATCAAGATGGGGACAAAAGGAAACATTATTTCTCTGCGGCCCGGCACCAATTCACCCATGGACCGGTACAGGTCCCCGGCTCAGTGGTTGGGGACCACTGTTCTAGAATACTTGGTATGGGATTTTCTGGGCTATTTTCTGTTGAAGCTTTTAATAAATGTAAACGTTTGGCAAGAACATTTGATTATTCCTTCACTAAAACATGAATAGCTGCTCCGTCCAACGCCCCTTCCAGTAGCTGTGATCCAGATTTCCAGCTTCATCAGATATTTCTTGGCCCATTTGTTAGTGCAGTGTAAATGTTATGCTCCATGTTTCATGCCCAGGTGATGAAGTAGCGTCGAAACACAGCAGACATCTTTACAGCTCCAGCCTGGAGTCTTCTCCTCCGCGTCTCTTCCTGTAAATGTGATTAGTTGCAGCGCAGCATTAATGCTGTTGAGGGCGTTTCCCCCCAGATGTCACTAGAACTCTTAGTTATGACTCTTACTGGCTGTGTGGTTCAACTTGGACATCTTAGCAGTAAAGACCGGAGCCCAGTCCTGATTGGACAGCTTGGACGCATGCCCACAGTCATACTCGTCCTGATGCAGGTCTGGTAGGATCAACTAAATGGTTCTGTAAGAACCTGTCCAGTCAAATATGTCAACGAATTCTCAAAGGTCTAAGACAAAACTTGACCTGCGTGGATTTTTAGCTTTTCTAATAAAATGCAGTAATTTTGATATAATCCTGTTTGAGTCAGATTGAATGATTAAAAAAAAACAGAGGGAAAAAAGTCCAAGGACTAAGTGATTTCATAAAAAAGACTCAATATATCTGGCTTTCAATTGTATCTGTGTGTCCCCAAAGACTAATATAGTCAGACAAACAGTTCTGTGTTGTAATGACACAGATAATTTCTATTTATTGCAGACGTCTTCTCCTCCTTTCAGCTTGTCCCTTTTTCAGGGGTTTCCACAGCGAATAAACATTTTCCATTTCCCCCCTGTCCTCTCCATCTTCTTCTCTGACTCCAACTACCTCCATGTCCTCCATCACTGCATCCATCAATCTCCTCTTTATCTCCTACCTGGTAGCTCCATCTCTAGGATCATTCTTCTACCAATGTATCCACTGTCCCTCCTCTGAACTTGTCCAAACCATCTCAATCTGTCTTCTCTAGCTTTTTTCCTTCTCCTTCTTCTTATCCTTTAGGCTTGTCCCCTTATTAGGGGTTGCCACAGCAAGTCAACATTTTCTCCTCTGTCCTCTGTATCTTCTCCTCTGACTCCAACTACCCTCACTGTATCCACTTTCCCTTCTCTGAACATGTCCAAACCATCTCAATCTGTCTTCTCTAGCTTTTTCTCCAAGCCGTCCCTGATCCTGTCCATCCTTGTCTCTCCTAAAGAGAATCTCAGCATCTTTAACTCCTCCACCTCCAGCTCTGTCTCCTGTCTTCTGTCTAATCCTAGTGTCTCTAATCCAGTCCATCATGACTGTCCTGTAAACCTGTCCCTCCACCTTAGCTGACTCTCTTCTATCTCAGATCACTCCTGACTCTTTTCTCCAGTTGTTCCATCCTGACTCCACTCTATTCTTCTCCTCAGTCTCTTCCACAGTCTCCACTGCTCTGAACAGTTGATCCTCCGGATCTAAACTCCTCCACCTTCTCCACCTCTGCTTGCAAAAGTGCACACTGAAGAGACCAAGAAACACATTTGTAGGATAAAACTGCAAAGTGAAATTTCCAGAAAAGTGGATTAAACCCAAAGATAATGAGAATCTAAATCCTTTTGAATTGATATAGTGTAAAAAAAATAAAATAAAAATAGATGAATCAGTCCGATAAAAATATATTCTTATAAAAACTCCTCAGTTACATATTTTCAAATATAAATCTTAAATTCCAATCAATCAATAATGTGAGCGTTGGTTCAACTCCACAGCAGCTTCTTCTTCTTCTAACACCAGTTTGTCTTCATCAGTAACAGATGGAGAATAAACTCTCAGTCCTTCAGTCATTATCAGCAGTAGCCGCTGCATTAGTCCAGTCCATGACATCACCATGTTGATCTGCAGATACTATGAAGTCATGGACTTCACTCACACAACATGACATCAACCTGTGTGTGGTCTAAGCTACTGACAGGTGAATAAACCACCACACAACTCCAACTGCTGCAACATGGAAACTCTGGCACCTTTTTTTTTTTTTTAGTAAACTCTCCAACCTGGATTTCCTTTGCCGTCCTTCTTAGCTTCTCCTCAGTGTGACCCAGGCAGTACAGAACATCTCCTCCATCACACCCCTGCTGCACTAATACCAATAAAACCCATATGGACCGAAGCAAACAGCCCATAAAGTCACCCTGAAACCCTGGGATACTGTTCCCGTATCACCCGACACTCACCCCTCTCTCCTTCTGCTGCATCTCCGTTGAAATCAACAAGACCCTTAATTTCATTTACTTACCAAAAATCTGATTAGTCCATGTAATAAAATAGCAGTAGCTTTTCCTCTCTCGCACGTCCAAACATAATCCTGTTTCATGCTCTTTAGCCTCCCCTCAAATCATCCTGTTTGGGTTTCAACCCCACGGCCCTTCAGCAGCCGTTCACTTTAGGAAACCCGACCCAGAGAAAGTGCTTCAACACGTACATTTATTTCAGGTGTCGTCAGACGTTGCGCGAGCCTTGACAGGACTCTTAATCGCCTGATTAAAAGATGATAAATGTCTGATTTCGGGCTGAGAGTGGACGCTGAATCACCACCAGCTCTGACACGTTTGGTCACAGTGGGGAGAAGGTCGTAAATATTGGGGCAGAGTCAGATCAGCAGGCAGTCTGAGGATCAAGCTGTGCCCCACTGGTCTGCTGTTGGGGCTACTGACCCAGTACAGGACAACCCCCCGCCTCCACCCACTCCCCTAAATGTGTGGTGCCGAAGTTGACACGGGGCGTATTGTTACAGTTTATAGTCAATTATTGGACGGAGAGTGGTGTTGATGTGGAGCCTGGACCTGGTCTGTACAGTCAGGCTGAGATCATTTGATCCATGGTCGATCACCTGACCTGTTGGACGTGTTACCATATTTTCTCGTTCATTAGTTGGTTGTAAAAGGAGCAGGAAATGTTCGCCACCTTGACCCCTGTGGCCTTTGGACCGTATCTAAGTGACTCTACTAATTTATCAACAATGGTTTTTACCATATTATGTCGCAGCCTCTTCAGAGCCGTCGATCTGAGAAGTTGATAGAGTCGCCATCATCACCTTCCCGGTTTATCATCTGTAGGTGGTACTGCTCAGCGGTGCATTGGCGGTAGAGGTATTCGAACCAGAGGCCTTAGGCCTTGCCCAAGTTTGTTTCCTTAACCAGTAGGCCACCAACTCCCCCAAGTGGTGGGCACTGATGGTCAGTTATGGTCAGTGATGTGATATCTGGTGAGGCACTGACGTCCATTTTTTTTGTCTTATGAGCTACTTTTCTAATAACTGGGTTGCAGTGATCTACCTAGATTGTAAACTCTAAATATATTCACTAGGGGTGTGACGATTCACTCACATAACGATCCGACTCATATCTCGATTCACAGGCTGCGAATTCAGGAACGATTAAAACCCCTAATTAATATATAGTGTATATTAGGGGTGTGACGATTCACTCACATAACGATCTGATTTATATCTCGATTTACATGCTACGATCCGATTCAGGAACGATTCATAAAAAAATACTAAACGATCCATCCAGTTCGATCCGATTCGGTTCAGATCGATCCAAACTGATCCAAAACGATTAATTTGCACACCCCTAATATATATTTAGTGCATATTAGGGGTGTGATGATTCACTCACATAACGATCCGATTCACAGGCTACGATCCGATTCAGGAACGATTCATAAAAAATATCAAACGATCAATTCAGTTTGATCCAAACCGATCCAAAGCAATCAATTTGCACACCCCTTATATTTACCAATATAAACTGGATATTTTACTGTCTGACTCAATACATTTATGATTCTCTAAGCATGTAGTCATATCATAACATTCTCTAAGTGATTAGCATCTTGAAATACAATTCCATCTCTGCTATTTTTTTTTTGTTATTGCTCGGGATGGCACACAGCATAGAAATCCACTGTGAGGCTCAGCGCTGACTTAAAAAAAAAAAAAAAATCAAAAATTTCTGAGGTTATGAAATGAAAAACAACTTAAACACTGAGTAAATATAACCATTTATATATCATATAATCATATAAAGTAGATATTACAGCAGTATTTTAAATTTACCTTCCTAATTGACAGCACTTGTAATTTCAGAGGTTGAAAAATATGCGACACTAAAAATGCTGCAGCTTTAAAACCGACCTGTTTTGTGTTTGTTTGGAAAGAGGATAAATTTGACTCCAAATTACCGGTAGATCTAAAAACATACAGTGTTTGTTGTATTTTTGTCTGAGATGTTTTGGAAGAGGAAGGTAGAAAATAACCTTAGGACTAAAGAAGAAAAAAAAATTAAGGAGAGAGGAGAGAGAGGGAGACGGGTGGCGTCGGAAACAAGTCCGTCCTCAGGAGGACGGACTCAGTGGAAGATTTCAATTAGTCATGGAAACGGGGGCGGCGGGAATGACAACACTCACTTGTCCTCCTGACATAAATTTGTAATCCTACATTTTTATTCCTAGTCTTCCATCATATTTGTACACTTTTATTCCTCTGCTCCTTGCGCCGCCTTAAATAGTTCCTATTTTCTGGCTGTTCTCATCCATCCTTACCCCTCATTGGCTGTTCCCCCCTCACTCTCTCCTCCCATTGGTTGGTGGCGACAGCTGAGTTCTGACAGCTTTTTACATTTCACTTTTCTGGGGAGCAGCGGGGGCATCAGGGGGCTTTGTTCAAACAAACAGGGGGCCGTGTGGTTGGCTCAGGGTGGCGACACGGCATAACAAACCGCCGGCTCCTGCCCGTCCCACTCGGGGCCCTGCTACGGCGAAACAAGGGGCCCCTGGTGGGACCTGCCGCTATGGTTTTCATGGTAACCAGACAGCAACATTAGACAGTGTGAGGTGCGGAGTGACTGCAGATGAGAACTGATGTAGTCAACCACCAGGGTGAAGGCGGTTGGAAAAGAGGACGTCTATTTTAGGGCCGAACAAAAACATGAATCTAATAAAACAAGACAAAAGCGGGACGGATGGTGTGTGGACGGGCCACATGATGGAGTGTGTGCGGTCTACTAGTAACAGCCTGAGTCAGGATGTAGCAGCTGAGTCAAGTATTATGAGTCCACGATGGTCCAAATGGGACAAAGACAAACAGGGTCAGAGACACGTGAAGTTTGGTATCCAGGAGCCCTGTCCTCACATGGACTCAAATGAAGTCCATGACAGGAAGCCTAGAGGTGATCACTGAACAAGAGACCAGCAGCAGTGGAGAATTAAACCCTGGCCCAACGTCAGAGACATGTAAGAGTCCACAGAAACCAGGGAGACAAAGCCAGAGTGTGGACTGCAGTCCAGGCAGAGGGTGAGACATGGCGAGGTTTCTAAACACTCTAAAGTGTTTATGCCACGCATCTTGATAAGATCTCCTCGCCACAAATAAAAAACACATTAGCAGTTTGTTTCCACAAACCTCCTGGTGGAAACTGCTCCTCCCTGCTACCACTTAGCAAAGACTTTCCATGTTGGACTCAGATCGGCACCAAGATTAGACCAGTGACCCAAACCTTGTTCTACATCACTTCAGAATCCGACTCTTGATACACCTCTGGACCCCAGACCCTGACCGTTGGGGGGGTGGAGGGGGCACCTTCCGACCTCACAGGAGGTGTTTCTTGAATCTTCATTGGTTCAGATTGTTGGCTGTTGAACGGTGTTTTACGAGGAACATGAGGAAAATATTTGTTGAAAAATATTCCAGTCCCTGGGACAGGACGTACTGTTGTCCTGTGGTGAACATATTTAGTTCTGTTGCTGTTAGCTGCACAGGGTTGAGTGTTAAAGGTTAAAAAAAGACATTTTTACAAGTTTGCGGTTAAATAAATATAACATCTAAATCAGGGGTCTCAAACTCGAGGGCCGTGGTCCATTTGTAGCCCATGGAATGATATTTTGCGGCCCCCACTTTGATGTGAAAATTGAATTTATTATAATATTTTATAGATTTGTTTTCAACATTTTATGGTAAATTCCATAGTTCTCCAAACCCTGATCCACAGTCTCCTTCTGGTTCAGTGCTGTACTACACATAATCTATGGAAAACAGATTTTTTATCAAATTTTTTTTTTGTTTTGAGCAAAAAAAAAAGAAAGTTGACACGGCCCTCACGGTGGTGGCCCTAAACTTATTTTCATTCAAGACCCCTGGTCTAAATTCTCCATAAAACAGCAGTTAGTTAGTTTTTAGCTTCACCAGGTTCTGGTTGCGTTTTAAGCTAGGTCTCTTGGTCATTTTATATGTATAAATGTGTCAGTTTGTGTACATTTTTTATATTCTCTCAGCTTGATTGGTCAACAACTATTATATTTTTTGGTCAATCCATTCTGATGTTTGGTAATTTCCTCAGCTGACTATAGAGGGAGACACTGAGTCCGATAGATACTACTAAGGACTTGGGTAGAACATGGGGCAGTCAATGGCTATAAAGTGAAGAACTTAATTCAACAGACCATTGGCCACAGGGCTACACAAATAGACACAGGGGTTGTGGGACAATAAAGGACAGAAGGGACAGCATTAGAGGAGACATGGACAAGGACAGACGTGAACACCAACATTGGAGCTCCAACCTGAGGCTCCAACATGGTCCTGCTGGAGCGACAACCCTATTAAAATCCCACTCGGTTTATAACTCCCAATCTGGTGATTAGGGATTGTGAATGAGTCTGCGCTGTGCTGCAGGTTCCTGTCACAACGGGACTGTTTTCTGTCCATAAATCCAACAGTGGGGAGTCACCCTCCTCACCCCAACCCCACCCCTTTTTATGGAAGTAGAAAAGTGCAGCCAATATAGGATTAAGAGGGTTTAATGTATAGGTTTCACTGCTGCTGGGCTCAGTCAGTGGTGTTTGGGAAAATCCTGTCCCGACGTTCCTCAGGTGAGTCGTTAGGACCTGGTGATTCAGCCCCTCACATGATTCAGCTCTTCCTTCTGCTGGACAAAAAAAATTAAAATGGACCCTAATGTTTTAACAGGGCCATTAAGTTGGCACCTTCCTAATATGTGAGTCACTGACGACCTGGAAAACTCAAGAGTGACGTCTGAAACCACAGACAGTAGTAACTAATACAGGAGAATTAGGGATTTGATTTGATTTTTTGGTGACTAATTCCCGACCTCTTGTCCTGTCCCTCATTCAACCACATTTAGTTTTTTTTTAATCCCTTAATCCCTCCCTTTTATTCCAGAGTATCCCTCAGGAAATTAGGCCTCTGCATTTAATCCAGTAGGGGCTGCTTGCTGAGTGGGGAGTCTGGTGGGACCATGCTGAGGGCACCTCTGCGATAACCTGAGATTTGTACCGGGATATTGCAAGTCGGCTTCCTTAACCACTAGTGCACCAACTGCCCCAAAATTTACGTAAACAGTGGGCACCTTTGAGCGCCCAGGGAGGTGTGAGTGGGGATTGTACCATGCTTAATAGACCTCAGTGGCGATAGGGGGATTCGAACAGGAGACCTTGCGGACCCAAGTCGGCTTCCTTAACCACTAGTCCACCAACTGCCCCAAAATTTAAGTGAACAGTGTGAGTAGTGACGGTGTGAGTGGGGACGGTGCTATGCTCAGTGGTAACTTGGAGGTATGGGGGATTTTAACAAGGGACCTTGCGGACCCAAGTACGCTTTCTTAACCACTAGTCCAAAAACTGCCCCAAAATTTAACTTATCAGTGTGCAGCTTTAAACACTCAGGAAGCTGTGAGTGAGGACAGTTCTATGCTCAATGGACCTCAGCTGTAACTTGGTAGTAGGAGGACCTGAACCTTGCAGACCCAAGTCCACTTCCTTAACCACTAGTCCACCAATTGCCCAAAAATGTAACTGAACAGTGGGCAGCTTTGAGCACTCGGGGAGCTGTGAGTGGGGAGGGTGCTATGCTCAGTTGTAACCTGGCGGTAGGGGGATTCGAACAGGAGACCTTGTGGACCTAAGTCTGCTTCCTTAACCACTAGTCCACCAACTGCCCCAAAATGTAAGTAAACAGAGGGGAGCTTTGAGTTCCTGGGGAGCTGTGAGTGAGGACGGTTCCATGCTCAGTGGACCTCAGCGATAACTTGGCAGTAGGAGGACCTGAACCTTGCAGACCCAAGTCCACTTCCTTAACCACTAGTCCACCAACTGCCCCAAAATTTAAGTAAACAGAGAGCAGCTTTGAGTTCCTGGGGAGCTGTGAGTGAGGACGGTTCCATGCTCAGTGGGCCTCAGTGGTAACTCGGTGGTAGGGGGACTCGAACCTTGCAGACCCTAGTCCGCTTCCTTAAGCACTAGTCCACCAACTGCCCCAAAATTTAACTGAACAGTGGGCAGCTTTGAGCACCGGGGATGCTGTGAGTGGGGACGGTGCTATACTCAGTTGTAACTTGGCGGTAGGGGGATTCGAACAGGAGACCTTGTGACCCCAAGTCTTCTTCCTTAACCACTAGGCCACCAACTGCCCCAGCTGTTGTTTAACCTTATTGTAACATGTTTTTGTCTGGTGCAGTCGGTCCTCCTCAGATGCGGTACACTGACTTTAACAGTGCTGTAAATAAAAGGTGGAAACGTGGAGCTGCAGAGACGGCGTTGGACTTTTTCTCTCTTCACGCTGCGGCAACAGTAGATTTGTTCATGTAAACAGACAAATCTGTCCCAAACAAATGAAATAGGCCAACGAGCGCTCACGTTGGACAAGGCAGCCTGGACTTAGGTCATCGTCTGTGCTCTGCCAGTTCTCTTCACAGGATGTTGAAGGCACCAGTAGGATGTAGGTTCTGTTTCCTCGTTGCCATGGTCCGTGGCCTGTTTTTGCACGAAATAGAACCAGAGCGAACAAGTGAGGAAAGTTCCTGAAGCTCCATATTGATTAGAATTAATTGCTAATGGCATCGGTGGTAAAAGAACAAACTGGTTATTGTTGGATTTGGTCAGTTTACATTGAGGTTGGTACTAAGTAGAAGTTGTAATACTAGCCCTGTGGGTGGGTGTGTACTTTTCGTACACGTAGTTGAGTAAACAGATAGAAAAACGTGATCTTTGTTAAAGTTATTTTGTTTCATTTGTTTATTTTTCAGATAATTTATAGCCTCAAACATGGAAAACTCTTGTTTCCCAAGGACCTACGGTGCTTTTAGATTTACTGAACTTTTTTTTTTAACTGTTAGTTTTTAGACCAATTTTCTCTTTCTGCGCCGCAACGTTAACTAATTTATGGCCCCCGGCTTTTACAGTAGATATAGAGTGTTTTCTTTGGTTCTGCTCCCATTTAAGTCCTGCTTATTTAAAGGCTGCACAGCCTCATACATTACCTGTGGACTTCTGAGCTTTACATTATGTCATCATGGGACCACGGTGCTCATGCTGCTGCTGCTGCTGCCTCTGCTGCTGCACTTAAAAGCCCCCTGATGACGGACAAAGACATAATCAAATGAACTTGGAGAAAGAAAGAGAAGTCTGCAGAAGCAAAGTTTGAAATAGACTGTTTACACAAGGCCACAATAGCACAGAGCATTTCTGCCCAACAGCAGCCTCAAGAGGCAGTGAGGTGAAACAGCTAGGGTGGTGTTGGTGTAGGATTAAGGATATGGTGTATCCGAACATAATCGGTATGGGGAAAAAATAAGATTGTAGCCCCAAAAATAGAAGAATGCATCTAGATCTGTGGTCCCCAACACCTGGGCCGGGGACCACAGATCCGTGGGTGAATTGGTGCTGGGCCACTGAGAAATAATGTTTCCTTTTGTCCCCATCTGTCTATCCTGACACTTGATCCACCCCCATATCAACAAAAGAACTGACCAATAGAATGGCTAGGATTCCATCATCAAAAATGCAACTATATTTGATTAGGAAATATTTTCTCAGTGAAGACAACAACAATAAACTCAGAATGACGCAGAGTCATTGATAAGATTCTAACTTTTTATACCGGTCTGGTAGCAGAAAATTATAGGCTGTGCCCATGCACAGTTAATTTGGGTAGGAAGATTTTATAGGTAGGAAAATATTTCAGAACACAGGAAATTGAATTTTATTAAGGGGTTTTTATCTGCCACAACTTAACAACCAGTCTGTGAAAGAGTACAAGACATTTAACCGGTGCCTGGCGCAAAAAAGGTTGGGAAACACTGGTCTAGATAATTAGTCTTTGTTTAAGGACACACAAAGTGTCTTAAGGTAGGTAGGTAGGAGACATTGATACAAGATTCTAACCTTTTTTATCGGTCTGGTAGCAGAAAGTTTTAGAGTGTGTGCACTTAAGAAATCCTTGTTGTGCCCATGCACAGTTGTTTCGGGTAGGAAGATTTTATAGGTAGGAAAATATTTCAGAACACCTGAAATAAAATTTTATTAAGGGGTATTTATCTGCCACAACTTAACCACTGGTCCTTGAAAATAGTACGAGACATTTAACCTGTCCGTGGCGCAAAAAAGGTTGGGGAACACTGAACTAGACAATAAGTCTTTTCTTTAGGACAGACAAAAGTGTCTTAAGGTAGGTAGGTAGGTAGGTTTGTAGGTAGGTACGTAGCTAGGAGTCATTAATACAAGATTCTATGGATGAATGGAGCGTCCCCTGTATGCTTGAATGAGACCATGTGATCAGAAAATGCTGACTGGACAAGGAATGTGGTGGGTTTATAAAAAATGTCCCGGGTCTGAATCAGGCCGCCTGTGCAGGCCAACTGTCTGACCAGAGTGGGTTGTCGGTACACACTGTCACCACTGGACTCAGAGAAATGCCTTGGCCTAGTAGCTCCGCTCCTCTGGGAGGGCAGGGATGCTGTTTGCCCGGTTGCTGAGGAGCATCTGGGTGGTCTGGAATGAGGTTTCCTGGGAAGACATGTCTCCTCCTTCACTGACACTTTATGGAGATGCCCTCCACTGCAGCGGGCGGAGGAATGCACAGTCACGTCGGGGTTTGATTTCAGAAATAACCCAGTTCTTGTGCTGTTTGTGTGTGACTTGATGGGTAGAATCTGTTTCAGTTTTTACTGTTTAGTTGTCGGTGGAAGACAAAGTCACAGTGACTTGTAGTGAGACTGATCTTCTACTGAAGTCTGAAGTCAAACCTGCGGCCCGGGGTCTGTTTGTGGCCTGTGAAATGTTATTTTGCGGCCCCCACCTTGATGTGAAAGTTGAATTTCTAATATTTTATAGATTTGTTCTGCACATTTTATGGTAAATGCTATAGTTCTCCAAACCCTGATCCACAGCCTCCTACTGGTTCAGTGTGGTATTACACAGAATCTATGGGAAACTGATTTATTTTTTATTATTATTTTTCTTTTGTATTAAACACCGAAAGCTGTCGCGCCTTTCTGTGAAATCATTGTGTCGTTGGCAGACAAGTCGCACAAACAAAGACTTATGACTTGACTTGACACTTGCTGTGTAAGACTCGAGACTTGAGATAACGTTACCATTAGCAAACTAATT
This sequence comes from Paraplagusia blochii, assembly GCA_016785265.1. NCBI lineage: Eukaryota > Metazoa > Chordata > Actinopteri > Pleuronectiformes > Cynoglossidae > Paraplagusia > Paraplagusia blochii. The sequence continues at coordinate 232,239 of JAFBJS010054572.1, read as the reverse complement.
CAGCCTCAGTTACAGTCTGTTGGCTAGTTTCATAATTCCCCTCCCCTGACGTTACCGTTTTATTTTATACTTCAGGCCAATACGTTTATTTATTTGAGACTTGACACTTGACTTGGACTTGGGACGAAAGACTCAAGACTTGACTTGGACTTGGAAAAAATGACTTGTGAACATCTCTGGTCGTTGGTGGCCCTGGGCTTTGTCATTGATCACAAGTCATGTGATCAATACTAATCTGTTGTAGAATTAGATTCCTGTAGAAAACAACAGATTATCCAGGTTCAGACAGTCTCTGTGACCAGGGAATGTAAGTAGTATGTATTTCTCATGAACATATGGATACTGTATGTGCACATTTGAAACACACACGCACACACACACACACACACACACACACACACACACACACACACAGAGCGTCTCGCTGAGCCTCCGTGCTGTAACCCTAACCTCTCGCTGTCATCGCAGAGCAGTGAAAACAAATTAGTCCAATGATTAATGAAAGGAAATTAGAGGCAGCAGAACGTCCTGCTGTGAAGATGGGACTCCCGGCACAGGGCACACACACACACACACACACACACATCATGTGGACGAGGACATGTGCTTGCGTTGTTTATTTCTTCAGGTCTGAGCCGTGATGTTGACACCGTGGTGCCAGTTTTTAACTTTAACTCCAGTTTCTTCAACTCCAGATGAAGCGCTGACAAGTCTTCGTCAGAAGGGGGCACTAGTTTGGGTCCCACTGGTGGGTTATCCTCCTGGACAAGACAGGGATCCCACTTATGGAGGTTGTTGCCTTCCAGTAGACCCATCAGCTGGAGGGGCGGGTACGGTGCTATGAGATTTAGATGGTGGTGGAGGCTCCTGTCACCTGGTGTCAAAGGACATGAATACAAGTAGAATTTGGTTCCATTGGTTTGCTCTTAATGTTTCGTGGATGAAGGACAAGAGACAAGGATGGACAGATCAGGAATGAGGTGAGAGGTAGAGGGACAACACAGACAGGAAGGTTTGGAGAAAAAGCTAGAGGAGACAGATTGAGATGGTTTGGACATGTCCAGAGGAGGGACAGTGGATACATTGGTAGAAGAATGATCCTAGAGATGGAGCTACCAGGTAGGAGACAAAGAGGAGATTGATGGATGCAGTGAGGGCGGACATAGAGGTAGTTGGAGTCACAGTAGAAGATGGAGAGGACAGGTGGAGATGGAAATTGTTGACTCGCTGTGTCAACCCCTGAAAAAGGGACAAAAGGATCGCCAAAGAAGATTTCACTTTCTCTGTCATTGGTGTGGAGCTTCAAGGTTCTCCTCCTGGACAAGACTGAATCCCAGTTATGGAGGTTGGCTTCTTCCAGTTGACCCATCACATGGAGGAAGGTGGATAAGGTGCTATGGTGCTATGAGATTTAGATGGTGGTGGAGGCTCCTGTCACCTGGTGTCAAAGGACATGAATACAAGAAGAATTGGTTTCCATTGGTTTTCTCTCAATGTTACGTAGACAACGTTGTGTTTTAAAGACCTTAAATGGACAAGAGACAGGAATGGACAGGATCAGGAATGAGGTGATTAGTGGGACAACACAGACAGGAAGGTTTGGAGACAAATCTGGAGAAGACAGATTAAGATTGTTTGGACATCTTCAGAGGAGGGACAGTGGATACATTGGTAGAAGAATGATCCTAGAGATGGAGCTACCAGGTAGGAGACAAAGAGGAGATTGATGGATGCAGTGAAGGAGGACATGGAGGTAGTTGGACACAGAGTTGGAGATGAGGTCGCTTTGGCAACACCTGACAAAGGGACAAGCTAAAAGGAAAAGAAGAAGAGGACAAAGTTGGACTTTATCCTCACGGTTGAGTCCCTAGGGTGGCTTAGGGTGATGGAAAGGTTTGGGGTTCAGAGGGTTGAAGGTTCAAATCCACTAACTGCCAAGTTACCCCTGTGGTCCACTGAGCCTGGTGTGGTCCACACTCATTGTATCACTTTGATCAAATGAAGTTAATGAAGTGATGACTGTCAGTGCAGGAGCTCGTGAATCAGAGAGAGACGACTAACATGATAACATTCACAAGCTGTTCACACCTCACCACGACATCGTAAATCCTCCGACCCCAGCCGAGCGTCCGCCCGTGGACGTGCCGTCACCCTCTCTTCCCGCTCCATCTCTGCTCTAGGACAGAGCTGTCTTCCAAAACTCCCACATTGTAGTGTATGTTTGCTGCTGAAACCATGGCAACACATCACAAAGAAGAAAAAAAAAAACGGGACGACTCGTCTCGGGCTTTGGACGGCGACCAAATAAGGCTTTATGAGCGCTCCTCATGCAACAGTAGGATTTATGCAGGAATAAGCGCCCGGCCTGGTGGAGCAAAGACAAACTTATAACCAACATATTTTTTCTCCCTCTGCACCAAACACAATAATAAAAAGTGATTGATGTGAGGACATTAACCCAGCAGAGCTGTGAATGAGGACTCTTGGCTGAAGGCTGCACAGATGAATTGCCCTGGTCCTAAAAGGCAATTTAACAACTTGAAAAAAAGAAATCGTATCGTCTGTAATTTAAGATCAATACTGTCCAACATACTGGCTGGAAGGTTAGCTCATTGTTGGCCTCTTGTTTAGTAAATAATGACTCATATCAGCCGCTGACATCACCACCACCGTCCTGGGCCGGAGGCTGAGTCGTCTTCTCCGGTGCTGCTGTCGTCCAGTAGGTGCGGTCGGTAACGCTGCGTCGCGCTGAACGCTCCGCAGGAGAAATGTAATACTTTTCACTGGTGTTTACGTTGATCCTGCTGCTCCTCCAAATGTTTGCAGATGTTTTATGGAAAACACTGGGAAGGAGAAATTGTGGAGCTTTTATTTCTCTTCCATTCTTTTAAGTCCCTACTATTTTGAGAAATTGTATTTTCCTTATGTGACAGAGGAAGAAGTTTAAATCACATTTTGATGGATTTAACTTCCAGTGTTTCCTACTGGGAATTAAATTCACTCTGAAAGGAATATTTTCATTTACTTTTACGAGATTTAGTTTTATTTTTAGAGTCAATTCTACTTCTGATTTGTTTTTTCTTTTCTTTTTCTTCATTATTGCTTGTGTGAATGTAATTTTATGATTTTTATCAGTTTATTAATATCACAGTGGTGAGACCAGCCATGATGGACGGATTAGAGACACTAGGAATAGATAGAAGACAGGAGACAGAGCTGGAGGTGGAGGAGTTAAAGATGCTGAGGTTCTCTTTAGAAGAGACAAGGATGGACAGGATCAGGAATGAGGT
>JAFBJS010054572.1:209893-222506 GCA_016785265.1 Paraplagusia blochii | reverse complement strand
GTCCATCCTTGTCTCTCCTAAAGAGAATCTCAGCATCTTTAACTCCTCCACCTCAGTAATTGTTATTGTAATTGTATCTCTAAAAGTACTTTTTACAAGTCATGTCAGATAATTCTGTATATCAGTAGAATCGATTCCGATTTTTCTTGGATAATGGAAATCCAATGACACCTTGACTGGGATTTTTTCAAAATTAACTAACCTCACCTTTGAGGGCAAACAGCGGCATGGATTGATTTTGGTCGAAGAAATTGTATTGTTTGTAAAATGATGACGGAATTAGTTATCGGCAAAAGTTAACATTTGTACTTTCTGTTTACTGAAAGTGAAGTAGCAAGCTAGCATCAAAGAATTCCTTCTTGGAGCAGTGTTTTGGAGTTGTCCTCAACACCACGATGTTAAAATTACGTTCAAGTTTCAGAAAACAATAATCTATTGAATTACAATCAGATTGATCCTGTGGGAAGTAGTTTCTGTTACAATTGTTCACGCGAAGAGTCAAATGGAAATGTTACATCTGCTGGATATAAACAATATCTGGGCCTCAACATCAACAACAGAGTTCTCTCAGTATCACAACACCTTTCTCCTCCTCTCCCTCTTCTCCTCCTTTCCTCTCCTCCTGCCTTGCCTCCCCAGTCAGTCCTAAGTGTTTACAGACGGCTGCAGCTCTCAGAGGGAGGCGAGCTGCTCTTTGTCAAACGAGGCCCATCAGAAACAGATGAGTGGCACTGGTAGAACATCAGTGTGGAGCAAATGACCACAACATGTTAAGTCAACCTTTCAAAGAAGTGTTTTCTCTTCTCTTCATTTCTTCTCCTGGTTCCTTTTTAATACAAACAGCTGTTCTGGGCTCTGATATGACCCACGTGGAGAACCAGAGCGAAGGTTTATTTCTTCTGACACACGTTCTGAGAAACTAGATCGGAGAACAGAACCTGGAAAACTAGTAATGAAACTAGTAACAGGGTAATTTTTCACAATTAAATCTGTGAACTGGACCATGAAATCTTTGCTCAGCTGGTTTAGCGTGACCTGCTCCGTGGGGGTGTTCTACTGTAGGTCATCTTTGTTGAGAAGGATGGAAGAACTTCCTCTGTTTGGAACGGACGTCAGGTTTTTGTCCCCGTCCTGGTCAAACAGTGGAGTTTATTTAATTGCAGCTGTGATTGACTTGGAAATCTCTTGTGTTCTCAAACTATGGCACAATTAGAATTCTTCATCCTGAATAATCGCAGGCCAGTTCATGGGTAATTAACGAAGATTAATCATGATTAATTGAATTAAGTCAAAAGAAATCCTCTGTGTTTCACGGCTGTTTTAATCTGTGACTGATCCAAATGATGTCATTACTTACATTGAAAAAAAAGACAAGAAAGTTACTCGTAAATATGAAGCAAATGGTGACACAAACTGGGCCGCTGACCCCATGTTGAGCCTCGACAAATTTGACGATCGCGATGGTACTTTACAATCTTTGTAAATGCTGTGATGATTACATGTGACTAAAAAAAATGTCGTTTGGAAAATAACCATCTCACCACATCTCTCAGATTTAAGGACAAAAACCACTCTGGTGGGTGAGGTAACACTCCAGGGGGGGAGGGAACATTTTAGGGATCACACAGGTAAACAATAAGGAAAATGAGCGTCGGGGTCAGATGAGGAAAACTGAGAAGGTTAGGACGATGTCCAAGGAGATGATTGTATGTTTTTCTGTCTGAGCCGCTGATCCGAGCGAGATGGGAGGAAATGGATTATCAGTGGGACGGGGTGAGGATTAGAGGGACAAGTGTGGAATGTCAGGCTGGTGTTCAGGTTAAGATCCTGGTCTTTGGCCTTGAATGTGGATCTTGAGGAATAGTTGTCAGCGTGTGTGTGCACGTGAAGGTCTGAAGGGTCCGTGCCAATGGGGGGGCGGGGGGATGATGGGATGTTAACTCACAGTCGTCCCCACAGTTGTGGGAAACCAAGCTTCTTCCCTGGAGTCTTCACGCCCTGGTTACGACCACCAACTGCACTTGATTGACCCTCATCTGAACCAGAACTTCTGACATACAATACTGTAAATCTACTCAACTCAACTTTTATTTATTTATAGTTCCAAATCATAGCAGCATAGCAGCACCAAGGCACTTTTCAAACAACCATTCGAAAAAACAAGATGCAGTACCAGGAAAAAAACATGCCCCCTGCCCCTTATAGACCCTCACACTGGCTAATGAACGACTCCCAAGAAAACTCTAGGAAAGATTGGGGTAAAAAAGAAAGAAACCTCAGGGTGATGGACAGTGGAGGAGATCCACGGACAGGTGGGCAGCGAGGAGAAAGTCAAATTCGATTTATCTACACAGGATATCTACAAAAAGGTTCTTTAAAGTCCTTGCAGTGTCAAAAAGACAAAGGAGTTGGTCCAGGATTTGGAGGCTAAGTCTTGAGTCCTTTACAGCCATGGGGTTTTGGGGGGTAGAACAGAGTCTACGGGGACATGAGGTCCTCGGCCGAATGCGCTAGTCCTTAGGAAATAAGGGAAATGAGTTAGGAAATAAGGAATGGCCCATCAACTGGCCTTCACCACTAGGCCAGTTGTTGGGCACCAACTGCCTATTGGTTAAGGACACAGACGTAGGTCCGCAAGGCCCCTGGTTTGAATCCCCCTAGCACCAAGTTAGCGCTGAGGTGCCCTGAGCATGGTATCCTCCCACCCCACGCAAATTCTCCCAACTTGGTAAGAACAACAACAATACAAAAAAGAGAGAGGACAGCAAGAGAAGACAAAAGGACATATCTAGGACCATACCTAGGACCCAAGATCCAGCCCCTGCCTCCTATGATAAAACCATCTCAGATATATAGATACATTATTATCTAAGATGAAACCACAGTTGATCTTGTTTGTGATACTGATTCAATGAAACCCCTGCCAGGTTACCAGGTTAGGACATCCAGTTCTAGGCTCTCCTCCTCCTCCTCCTCCTCCTCCTCCTCCTCCTCCTCCTTCAGCCTCCGCCTCCTCGTCATCCGTCATCTGTACTATCTCTCCGTCACTAATACGTCTTCACCTCTCCATCTCCTCCTTCTGATGCTTTCATCCTGATGTAGTGATCACTACAACACTCCTCTCGGTGCTTTGTTCTTCTCAGATCATCTGCGGCCTCCCCCCGGACCCTTCACCCCTGGACCCTTCACCCCCTACACTCTCACTACACACAGGTTAACCCCTCGCCTTCCAGGCACGGCCGTATAATTTATGAGCCGTAATTACGGAGGTGTCAAATGAACTAAAGCAGTCATGTGACGTGAATGAGTGACAGTCTGCGTCTGGACACTTCCTGTTTTCTGCTCCGTGGCGTGACCTTGTTGTTGGACCCGTTTCTCTTAATTAAAGGCTGTAAAGGGAGCAGATGTCCACAGACCATCCAGACTGGTCAGTGGAGCTACCACGCTCTATACTTCTGTGTTAGTATTGTACGTTTTTGCAAATTTAAGGAAAGTGTTCTTTATCAGCGAGAACTTTTGTCATTGGTGTGGATCTTTAGGGTTCTTCTCCAAGTTTAAATCCCTGGTTGGTTCCAACCAGTGGACTTTGGAGGAACCTTCATAAGGAGCTGTGAAGGTGTGGTGGCGGTGGAGAATGCTGAGCTTTCAACTGGGTAAATGTATAAGAATGAAGATGGATAAATAGATGGATTTTCTTCTCCTTTTGGCGGGTCCTTTTTTCAGGGGTTGCCACAGCAAGTCAACAATGTCCATCTCCCCCTGTCCTCTGTTTCCTCAACTCTAACTCCAACTACCTCCATGTCCTCCCTCCCTGCTTCCATTAATCTCCTTTTTGGCCTTCCTCTTCGATAAATGGATGGATATAACAATAAAAAAGGGTGATAAACACTTTTTAGTGACCTCTAGTGGGCTGCAAGACCTTGAGATCCTGTTAGATTCCCTCAATTAAAGAGGAAGGACATTACCGGAGAGAGGATTGTCTCATGAAGAGTAAATTTACCAAAATAAAACCCCTTGAAGGAGACAAAAGCTGAGATGATGATCTTGTGGTTGTAAATATTTTTGTCTCTGGTCTGGCTACCTGTCAGGACCCAGCGGTCCTGGTCCAGGTCTTGACACGCTTCATCACCACAGTTTCATTGTTTGTCTTTCTGTCTGTGCTGAGCCGACACGCTGCGTGCAGAGAGAGCGGTCAGCTGCATCACTGTTTACCTTCTCCATGCTCGGACTGCACCAGTTCTGTGTGTGGGCCAGACCCCCGGTGAAGACGGTGGAACTACTGTCATCGGTGTGGACAACAGCCCCCCCCCTCGTCCAGGCTGTTTCCGCACCATTATCTGGCTGAATTGTTGACCAGAATTCCTGCAGCGTGAGCTGCTGAAAAACCTTGTAAAGCTTGTTGACATGTTAATGCTGTTACTGCAGAAGATCAGTGGTTACAGATGGAACCCATGTAGAAAGACTGCATCATCAGCCTGGTCTCTGTGGAGACGTGTGTATTCTGGACACCAGCACCAGCTGTAACAGTTCACTAGATACTGTAGGTAGGTAGGTAAATGGATTTATGGATTGCTAGGTAGGTAGGTAGATAGAGAGATGGATAGGTAGGAGGTAGATAGGTACATAGGTAGACTTAGACTTAGACATACTTTATTGGTCCACATGGGAAATTGTTTTAAAGTAACCTCCCCATCGGGGAATTGAACCCAGGTCTCCCGCATGACAGGCGGGGATACTCACCACTATACTAACGAAGAGCGATATGTGATAGATTGTGATGGGTGATGTGATGTGATAGGTAGATAGATTTTATAGATAACTAGGTAGGTAGGTAGGTAGATAGATGGTTAGATAGGTAGGTAGGTAGGTAGATGGATTTATGGATAGCTAGGTAAGTAGGTAGATAGAGAGATGGATAGGTAGGTAGGTAGGTAGGTAGATGGATTTATGGATAGCTAGGTAAGTAGGTAGTTAGATAGATGTTAGATAGGTAGGTACATAGGTAAATGGATTTATGGATAGCTAGGTAGGTAGATAGATGGATAGATGAAAGATTGGTAGGTCAGTAGATGGATAGATAGCTAGTTCGGTATGTAGATGGGTAGGTAGGTAGATAGGTGGGTGTGTTAGTAGATAAGGTTAGTAGTATACATACACAGATAAGTAGGTAGGTTAATGTTAGTAGTGTTAGTAGCTTAAGTGGTAGTCATTCCTGTTGAGTCATCACAATCTCTATTGTTATTGTTATCGTATTTCATTATGATATGATGATAATAATAATATAACCTTATTATAGTGTTTTATTATTATTATTATTTTGTGTATGTGGTTACCCTCACACACACGTACAAATATATATATCTACATACAAACACACCCAAATGTACATATGCCTGCACATATACACACACCTATACATAGGCACATATATGTCCAAACAATATATTGGTTATACACATGCATATACATGCAAATACATACACATGCCACATAAGCCCATGTATATCCATTACATTTGACGCGCATATACTATATATGTATGTATGTGTGTGTGTGTATATATATGTAGTATACATATAAATATTTATATATGTAAATATATGTATACATATATATTTATATATATATTTATGTATACATACATGTGTACCCACATGCATATCTACACCTACAGCTAAAATAACACATGCATTGTGCGATTAGCAGCATATATAGTGAATAAATACATTAGTAGCACACACTAAGGACATAGAATATGCTATAGTATAAGGTGGTGCATATAGAAATATATATATATAGTATAATAAAAATATATATATATAAATATATATGTAGTATAATAAAATATAATAGCAGTGTGAATCACTAAGTCGAAGAGGGAAATATTTCTACCAACAACTGAACACAAGTTCTTTATTTGACACCAAACTCTGGCTCTTCTTATTTAAAGAACCCTGAAAAATGCCTTTTTAATCATCGGAGGAAAGTATATTTTTGCTGAATCTCTGAATAGGAATTATAAAACAATCAAGGAAAAAAAAATAATATATTTTTTAAATTATTTGATCATTAGGGAATCATGAGAAGCACTCAGTCATAAGTCCAGAGCCATTTCCTGCCAAAATTAGCGATTTTTTTTTTCTGTTTCAACCAAATAGGTTTCACAGATGCTTGAGTCCTGAGTCAGAACTCCTCGAGAAAACTGAGAGCAGCTCATTAGCAGCTGTTTGAATAAACCCTCCATGTTTCTGTTAATGTTCCGCTGCAAATAAAAACCTCCAAACAAGAGGAGTCAGACCAGGTTCAGACCTCGGACGGTGGTCTCTGCGTCCCGGGGTCTCCTTTATAGAGCACAGACACATGTTTACTGTGGAAGGATGACATCACGGTCTGTACAAATATACAGGTGCTCCAACGAAACCCCACTCCTCCACCTTTTCCTCTGATCAAAACATTTCACAGCAGCTGCAGCGCCCCCTGGTTACATTTCCTCTGTTCCACTTGTTTTGTTGGCTGCTGAAAACATAAACCTTTGCTCAGCTGTGTGTGTGTTTGGGGATTAAACAAATGATTTAGTAAATAAATGGTATCTCCAGGCTGTGGGTAAACCTCTACTTCACCTTTATCTCCCTAACCTGCTGTGACTCACTGTCAGCGCACTTGTCTATCAGGTTGATATTGGAGAAAAATAAACTATTAAATAAAATTTCGATTTAGAAATCAAAGATCAAACCTTCAGAAATAATAATAAAATATTATAATTTGTCAGATTTCTAATATTTGCTGATATTCTATTGCCTTTTTTTTTTTTTTCTCAAAAAGTTGTGGACTCAAACAGCAACATGCTGCAATATTTTACTTTACAGTACCTTATAGACCAGACCTGGGCAAACTAAGGCCCAGGGGCCAGATGCAGCCCATTTGGCGTTTCAATCCGGCCCGCCCAACTTGTCCAAATTATACTTTTAATTGATTTTATTGTTAATCCTTCCGCCGTTTCCCTGTAAAGCCAGCATTTCCCCAATAGAGGGTCTCGACGACATGAACATTTTGCCTTTATTCAATACTTTACTCATCATCTATCTTAGTTCCCACAAATACTCAATCTCTCTGATCAAACACACATAGGCCACAGTTAAAACTGGACTGCGGTCAAGTTAGGACCAGGTAGATACTGACTTCACATGAACTAAGATATAAAGCATATAAAAGTCATGCATAAGTGCATTATTTATATCAGTGGTTCTCAAATAGTGGGCCCCTACCCAAAAGTGGGTTGCGGACCATTCTCATTGGTCTGCGAACAGCTGGTTAAAAATCAGCTAAATAATGTGAACCAGCATCTTTAATTTTCGAAAATCTCTTATTTTGAAATTCACACTCTGCTGAATTAAACAAATATGTTAAAAGAAGTATTTTTTTTTTTTTATGCAATTCCTTGGTTTGAATTCTATGAGAGTGGGTCGCGACTTAATGACCACAGGAAAATGTGGGTCCCAGAGTGAGACCAGTTGAGAACCACTGATTTATACCATATATAGCAGAAAAGAAGATACTGCAGGAATATAAAAGAAATATAATCACTTTGAAAACCAATTACATGATTTGAGGAAGTGTGGCGGCCCGGTTACTAAGCTGAACGGGCCTCATCAGGTCCCCGGGCCTTAGTTTGTCCATGCCTGTTCTAGATAATGGTCTGTTCTTCTTAACATATTTGTTAAAACCCAGGATTATATGAGTATTTATGACCATTTCTCTGTTTCTTTTCTATTTTCTATTTCTATTTCGGTCATTTCTGCTGAGGTGTCTTTTCCTCTGAATCTCACTGCTGTCAAATCTGCTTCTACAGCAGGACTCACATCCTCTCTCCTCAGACATTCAGCAGCCACGCAGTAACCTGAGGCCTGTCCACACACACACACACTCCTATCACAGCCTGTCTACATCTCCTACCAGAATTCACGTCCAGCCGTTGATGTGTTTATGTGCAGACGGTGCCTCTTCTGCACGTTCAGCTGAGGAACAGCCCGGAATCTAATATTCCTGCCATTGGAAACACATGTGGAACTTTGACAAAAAGAGACATGTTTCCTGTGCCTTGTTCCTCGGTCAGTCATTCAGTCGGACTGTCAGGAGTCAGTTAGTTAAGAATCAGTCTCTCAGTAAGGAGTCAGTCAGTTAGTCAGTCACTGAGTCTGGAAATAGTCTGTAGTTGGTCTGTTGGCCAGTCAGGAATCGGTCAATCAGGAGATAATCTGGAGTTGGTCAGTCAGGAATTAGTCAGTAAGTAGGGGATCATTTAGTTAGTCAATCAGAGGGTCAGGAGTTAATCAGGAGTTAGTCAGTTTGGAATCAGTCAATGAGGAGATAATTGGGAGTTAATCAGTCAGAAATTAGTGAGTGAGTCAGTCAGTGAGCCAGGAATCAGTCAATTTGTCAGTCAATCAGGAGATAATTATGAGTTGGTCTGAAAATAGTCTGTAGTCGATCAGTTGGTTAGTCAGGAATCAGTCAGTTAGTCAGTACAGAATCAGTCAGTAAGTAAGGAGTCATTAAGTCAGTCAATAAGAGAGTCAGGAGTTAATCAGGAGTCTGTCAGTTTGCAATTAGTCAATTAGGAGATAATGGGGAGTTGATCAGTCAGGAATTAGTGAGTGAGTCAGTTAGTCTGTCAGGGAGCCAAGAATCAGCCAGTGAGTTGGGAATTAGTCTGGAGTTGGTCAGTCAGGAATCAGTCAGGAAGTCTAGAAATAGTCTGTTGTTGGTCAGTTGGTTAGTCAGAAATCAGTCAGTGAGTCAGCCTGGAATCAGTCAGTAAGTAAGGAATCATTTAGTCAATCAATCAGATAGTCAGGAGTTAATTAGGAATCAGTTAGTCAGGAATTAATCAATAAGGAGATAATTAGGTGTTAGTTAGTCAACAAGTAGACAGTTAATCAGTCAGTTAGTCTGGAAAAAGTCTGGAGTGGGTCAGTTGGTTGGTCAGGAATCAGTCAGCGAGTCAGTCAATCAGGAGATAATTATGAGTTGGTCGGTCAGTCAGTAAGCCTGTAGTCGATCAGTTGGTTAGTCCAGAAATCAGTCAGTATGTCAGCCTGGAATCAGTCTCAGTAGAGAATCAGTCAGTGAGTCAATCTGAAAGTTAGGAGTTAATCTGGAGTCAGTGAGTCAGGAATCAATCAATAAGGAAATAATCAGGTGTTGGTCAGTCAGGAATTAGTCAGTTAATCAGTCAGTGAGCCTGGAAATAGTCTGAAGTTAGTCAATTGGTTGGTCAGAAATCAGTCAGTCTGGACATAGTCTGTAGGAATTGGTCAGTATAGGAATTAGAGTCAGTCAGGAAAAATCTGTCAGTCAATAAAAAATATATAATTAGAAGTTGGTCATTCAGGAATTAGTCAGTGAGTCTGGAAAAAGTCTGAAGTCGGTCAGTTAGTTGGTCAGGAATCAGTCAACAAGTCAGTCAGTACGGAATCAGTCAGTTTGTCACTCAGTCCAGTTGAACCTAAACCAGTAACCAACAGCAGAGCAACAGTTTGTTCCCTTTAATCAGTCAGTATAAAATAAAGGTGACTAAAATCATCAGCCCCCACATTATGAAGATCTGTTTGGTCAGAACCTTTCCTTCATCACTGCAGACAGGTCCAGGTCCAGATCCAGTAACAGGTTCTGACAGTTCTGTGGTGACGCAGATGAAGGAGTTGGGATTTGGAATAAGGTTTTTCCCAGGAGGGAAACTCAATTCTGGGTACGTTGTCCCCACAGACACCCTATCCCTGAACCAGTGTATCCGCTCTGGGCTGGAAGTAGCCAGGTGTGTGATCATGTGACCTGATATCTGACACAGTGGATTTTAACAGTGTTTGTCAGCTGTGGACAAGTAAGGATTTTTCTTTTTTGTTTTGATTTTTTTTAGTCCCCACTGAGTTTATTTAAAGGAAGTGTTGGTTTTCCAGGAGACGCCTGTGATTCAAGCCTGGAGTAAACACTACATATTTATAGGAGAGGACAGAGATGGAGGTTTATTTACAGACACGGCTCCGTCAGTGGATGATGATGTGGTCGAGTAAAGACATTTTTTAGCCCCTGTGTTGGAAAAGATAAAGGTGACAAAAACCTCAAACCTCTTACCTTTTAGGTAAGATATAGGAAAGTTGACAGGACAGTGGTGAGACCAGCCATGATGGGTGGATTAGGGACACTAGGAATAGACAGAAGACAGGAGACAGAGCTGGAGGTGGAGGAGTTAAAGATGCTGAGATTCTCTTTAGGAGAGACAAGGATGGACAGGATCAGGATTGAGGTGATTAGAGGGACAACACAGACAGGAAGGTTTGGAGAAAAAGCAAGAGAAGACAGATTGAGATGATTTGGACATGTTCAGAGGAGGGACAGTGGATACATTGATAGAAGAATGAACCTAGACAAGACAAGGATGGACCACAACCTCTGTTGAGAGGTCTCAAAAAATCTGTCCTCCATGGCCAAGATCTGAATGTCTTGGTCCCCAAAAGAGTGGTTCGTAGCCTTTAAGTTTAGGTGTAGGTGGACGGCTGAGTTCAGACCTGAAGAGTTGGACCTCCTATGACAGAAATGTTTAGAGACATGTTTGGTTTGGTTTGGACATGTTCAGAGGAGGGACAGTGGACACGTTGGTAGAAGAATGATCCTAGAGATGGAGCTACCAGGTAGGAGACAAAGAGGAGATTGATGGATGCAGTGAGGGAGGACATGGAGGTAGTTGGAGTTAGAGTAGAAGATGGAGAGGACAGGGGACAAGCCAAAAAACGACCAGGACAAATGCAGAGTTCAGCGGTGAACATGTAAAAACACGGTACACGGTCCACAAAGAAGAACGGAGTCAAACTGTCAAGTGAGTCATCAGTGAAAGTCCTGTGGACACAGTCAGACCTTCGGTCCGTGGGGACAAGCCGGGCACAGTCGGACCTTCTGTCCATGGGGACAAGCCAGACACATTCGGACCCTCTGTCTGTGGGGACAAGCCGGTCACAGTCGGACCTTCTGTCTGTGGGGACAAGACGGTCACAGTTGGACCTTCTGTCTGTCTGGACAAGCCGAAAAGGAAAAAAAAAAAGAAGACCTTTATCCCCGTAACCTGCTGTGTCTCACCTCCATGTGTCTCACCTTCCGTCCACGTTTGAGACTAAAACTAAAACAATTAAAATGAAAGTTGAACCAACATTTATTAATAGAAATAATGACCTGTCCTTTCAGGCCTGTCTTCAGGACCAACTCTGTCATTAGACTCTGACGTGTAAACAACCTAGGCTGTAATTAGTCCCAAAGATAATAAACTAATCAGGATCGGTCTGGAATAATTCAAACTGACCCTTTATTCCACATGCGTGACTTGGCCAAACCGTGGCTGAAAACCACAGACAGAAGGTCCGACTGTGTCCACAGGACTTTGACTGATGACTCACTTGACAGTTTGACTCCGTTCTTCTTTGTCGACCGCGGCCCGTGTTTTTACATGTTCACCACTGAACTCTGCATTTGTCCTGGTCATTAGTGGTTTATGGGCTGAAAAATCTGTCCATAATGTCCCAGTGTATGAAGTCTGGGAGACTGAGCTGCGATCACGTCACGGCTGGACCCCAGTTTTCACACACACACACTGTGTGTGTGCAGTATTTACATTTTTGACTGTACATCTGTGCAGTTGCTGTTGTTTTGTTGTTAGTTTTTCCTGATAGTGAAGAGAGTTTTTCACTGTGTCTCGGTTCAGTCCGTGAATCAACGGCGCCTCCTACATTAACCTCTGTTATTGCAGCAAACCACAGAGCATGATGTCCAACTGGGACTCTAACCCTGGGCATGAAGTTTTTTTATAAGTAAAATTAAGACAATGTGGTCAGAGAAGGTTAAAAATTAAATTTCATGTTCCCATGGAAGCATTTATCTGCTTCCCTTTTATACTTCTTCTCTTTCTTATTTCTATTATTTCTTTAAGATTTTTCTTTATATACATCAACAATAATGTGGTTATTTTTAACTTGACTTTTTTTTTTAACTTTACCATATAAATATTCTTATTTTGTTATTAATAATTCCTGTATTTCTTTATCTTTTCTCTTAAACATTACTGATAAATCATTAAACTACACCATATTCTCGCTTGTTTTAGGAATTAAAATATTTCCTTTTACTTTTTTCTCGAATTCATTATTTTTATTTTTTTTTTTCCTTTTCAGACTTTTTACTTTCAGGTTCTGTCATATAAACTCAACCTTTTTAGCGCCATAGACCGTTTAAATGTCTCGTACTATTTTCACAGACCGGACCTTAAGTTGTGGCAGATGAATACCTCTTAATAAAATGAAATTTCTGATGTTCTGAAATATTTTCCTACCTATAAAATCTAAAATCAGCCTATAATTCTCTGCTACCAGACCTGTATAAAAAGTTTTGAACTTTTGAATCTTGTATCAACGACTTGTCCTACCTATAAAATCTTCCTACCCAAATTAACTGTGCATGGACACAACAAGGATTTCTAAAGTGCACACAGCCTATAATTTTCTGCTACCAGATTGGTATAAAAAGTTAGAATCTTGTATCAATGACTCTGTGTCATTTTGAGTTTATTGTT
>JAFBJS010054572.1:183409-200772 GCA_016785265.1 Paraplagusia blochii | reverse complement strand
GGAGCTACCAGGTAGGAGACAAAGAGGAGATTGATGGATGCAGTGAGGGAGGACATGGAGGTAGATGGAGTTAGAGTAGAAGATACAGAGGACAGGGGGAGATGGACCATGTTGACTCGCTAAAAATGGGACAAACTGAAAAAAGAAGAATTAAGAAGTTACACAATGATATCTGTCCAAATGTCAACACTATAGCAATGTCTGATATTAACATTTGCCAATATTGTCCATATACACAATTGTCTGGTATCGTTCTATACCAGGGGTCTCAAACTCACGGCCCGTGGACCATTTGCGGCCCATGGAATGATATTTTGCGGCCCCCACCTTGATGTGAAAGTTGAATTCTGTGAAGTATTTAGTCGTGGAGAACAACATAAATTGTTTTATGTCTCCTAATTTTATGGTAAATCCTAAAGTTCTCCAAACCCTGATCCACTGCCCCCCCTGGTTCAGTGTTGTATTACACAGAATCTATGGGAAACTGCATTGAACACTGAAAGTTGAAGCGGCCCTTCGGTGAATTGATACTGTGGGTGGTGGTCCTCAACTTATTTGAGTTTGAGACCCCTGATCTATACCAATATATGCCGTTGTTTGTCTCCAAAACTGAGGTAAACATCTCGGAACCCTACGTATAATTCCAGAAAAGTTGGAAAACCCATGGAATCTTGTATCAGATTTCAATTTTTGTTGAAAAAACTCAATATCATGTAACTATCCTGACCAATATTATCCGACGTCCCCAGTCAACGCCTCGATTCCTCCAACAGTTGATATGTAAACATTGCAGCAGTATTTGACATGGAGAACAAAATATTTTTCATTAGTACTGCAGTGCATGTTCAACCCTGGACTGTTCTGAGGCCGATGTTGTCAATTGGTCTGGTCTGTAAAATCCAAACTTTCTCCAAAGCTGTCTTTATCGCCGCGGTTCCTGAAGACGTCCGATGTTTGACAGCTTTGTCACACCTGGTTACGCCTGATAAGCTGTGAGCGGCCAAATCGGACGCAGTCAATTCCAAAGGGTCGAGTCCAACTGATGCGATCAGAGCAGGAACACTCCGACCTCTCCAATTCCAACTCCACCTCCTCCCCCTCTCTCCGTCCTCCTGCAGTCAGCTGGCATAGAGAAGAAGGGCTCTTTGACTCCTGTGCAGGGGGGAGGAGGAGGTGGTGAGGGTGGAGGGCTGGGAGGGTAGAGGTAGTGGAGTGGGGTCTCGGTGCTTTTGGAGTCTGATAGTCTGGCTGCTCTGTGCAGGCTTTTCCTGCGGGGTTTTAAACAGTTTCAGAGGTAAGAAAACGAAAAAAAAAAAAAAAAAGGGAGCGGATTTGCAACGGGACATCTCCACCGTGTGGACTGACGACGGGAGACGCTGCCAGAGGACGCCGTCGCTGCAGACAGATAACGAATCAGGGATCAGGGATGGGTCCTTCGGCGTTAGAGCCTCATCTTTTTCACTCTGTCAGGGCCGAGTGTTTAAGGTGATGAGGAATCTGTGATTTATCTTCCCAGATTTATCCGCCTCTTGTATTAAGTGACTGCAGGGAATTCTGTAAGTCAGGCAGCAGGACAGGTTGCATTAATATGATGGACTACTGTGGGCTACAGTTACACAGCGTCCTCTGGTTACTCTCTCTGCAGCACAACTGAATTTCATGAACAGATATTTATTCTTGCTTTTGATCCATATTTCCTAACTTTGGTCTCTGGTTTATATCTAATCCATAACCCTGGGGGAAAGGCCCGGTATTTCAGGCTGCGGCGGTACGATACCCAGAGACAGTACACATATATTATCAGGAGAAGTATTTATATAGGTATTTTGTAAGTCTGGAAGAAAACAAAGCAAAGCTGTAGTTTGTAACATGTTCTAAGGGTTTATGGTTTTAATCACTGGTGTCGGGACTTGTGTCTTTGTTACAATCCTGTTGAGGGGAAACAATCCAGTTAAGGAGGAAGGGAATTCAAGTGGAGGACAATTGTGATGGAGTCTCCACTTTGGCCTTCATTGGTCTGAAGCTCCAGGGTTCACCTACTGGCCAAGTTTGGACCGTTGGCGTCCAGTGGTCACCACCTGCAGGAAGGTACCATGTGGTGCAGTGTGATTTGGGAGGAAGTCGTGGAGACTGCAGTCCCCGCAACCTGGTAACGGTTACGCCGGGGGTTGCCACAGCGAGTCAACAATTTCCATCCTTCCCCTGTCTTCTTTATCTTCGTCTCCGACTCCAACTACCTCCATGTCCTCCCTCACTGCATCCATCAATCTCCTCTTTGTCTCCTACCTGGTAGCTCCATCTCTAGGATCATTCTTCTACCAATGTATCCACTGTACAACATGTCCAAACCATTGTCCTCCCTCACTAAAAACAGAAGTCTCCTCTGTGTCTGATATGAGTATTTGTGTAATATATAGTAGATAAAATACTATATATTTTACCACTAGGTTAGTGTTCTCCAACCTTTTTTGCGTCACGGAACGGTTAAATGTCTCGTACTATTTTCACGGACCGGTCGTTAAGTTGTAGCAGATAAATACCAATAATTACATTTTTGATGTCCTGAAATATTTTCCTACCTATAATATCTTCCTACCTGAATTAACTGTGCATGGGCACAACAAGGATTTCTCCAGTGCACACAGCCTATAATTTTCTCCTACCAGACTGGTATAAAAAGTTAGAATCTCGTATCAATGACTTTGTGTCATTTTGAGTTTATTGTTGTTGTCTTCACTGAGAAAATATTTCCTAATCAAATATAGTTGCATTATTGATGATGGAATCCTATTGGTCAGTTCTTTTGTTGATATGGGTATGGATCAAGTGGAAGGAATAGACAGATGGGGACAAAAGGAAACATTATTTCTCTGCGGCCCAGAACCAATTCACCCACGGACCGGTACTGGTCCCCAACCCAGTGGTTGGTGACCACTGCATTAGGCCACCACTGCTGATTCCTTTCTGTTAGTTCTCCAGTTAACAATCAAAATAATGATACATCATGTCAACATTTTTCACATTTCTGACCTCCGACCCGTGTCCTGATTGGCCAATTATTGAATGTAGTCGTTACAGTGATGTGTGATTAACGATAAGGAGAAACACATATAAACAGAGGGAGAAGGAAAAAAGAGCTGCCGTGGTTTGTCTTTTCCTCCACTATCACACTATCATTTATCAGCGGTGCAGCCCACAAACCCACAGCGTGGTCCACGGAGGAGATGATCACGACGCTTGGCTGCAGTTGAAGGCAGTCGTTGATGCAGTGAAGTTCTCTGTGTTTTCTTTACATCCACGTCGTGGTCGGTTGAAGCAGTGGTGGAGTTTGCACAGACCGTTCTGGAGAAACAATACGACTTCATAAGTGAAGCGCTCACTTCAGCTCCTCTGATGTGTTCGGAGGTCGGCCTCCCTCCTCCACCTCCTCCACCTCCCTCTGTGCTCTGCCTCCACACAGTACAAACAGAGAGTAATTGGGGAGCAGCAGCTCCTGATTGTCTCTGCTGTGGGCAACACAGGCTTGGCTGAGATCTCCTCTCCATCCATCTTCACTCCCACCCTCTGTTTTATTTTTATTTTTTTTTATGGCTGCGATGGCTTGTTGCCCAGGACTGACTTGATTTATGTGGACTTCTCTGGTCAGATGGAGGAGAATCTGGTTATTTCTGTCTGAGAGTCAGAAGAAGCCAAAGATCTGCCTCAGAGGATGAAGCCACCAGGACCAGAAGAGCTGTGGACCAGTGGACCAGCACTTAGGGCTGTATCAGACCCAGGAGTGAGATGTTCTGATTTACATTTGAAAAAGATAGACGTCCTCAAGACATTAGGAATGAGGAGATTAGAGGGACGACACAGACCGTAAGGTTTAGAGACATGTTTAGTTTGTGTTGGACATGTTCAGAGGAGGGACAGTGGATACATTGGCAGAAGAATGATCCTAGAGATGGAGCTACCAGGTAGGAGACAAAGAGGAGATTGATGGATGCAGTGAGGGAGGACATGGAGGTAGTTGGAGTCAGAGTAGAAGATGGAGAAGACAGGGGGAGATGGAAATTGTTGACCCGTTGTGGCAACCCCTGAAAAAAGGGACAAGCTGAAAGGACAAGTAGAAGATGTAATCAAGACACTGAAATAGACAGGAAGGTTTGGGAAAAAAAGCTAGAGAAGACAGATTGAGATGGTTTGGACATGTTCAGAGGAGGGACCAGGTAAGAGACAAAGAGGAGATTGATGGATGCAGTGAGGGAGGACATGGTAGGTAGTCAGAGTAGAAGATACAGAGGACAGGGGGAGATGGACATTGTTTGCTGTGGCAACACCTGAAAAAGGGACAAGCTGAAAGGAGAAGAAGATGTCAAATAGGATATTGTAACGCTTACTCAGGGATTTTTTTTTTGCCTATTTCTGGTCAACTTTTGGTGATTTCATAGGCAACTTCAGCAACTTTTGTATTGATGATCTTGGCTAAGTTTCAATGTTTTTTGGCTACTATAGGAATGTTGTCAAGCAAACTTTTTTTCTAAACTAAAAGTCTAATATACTTTGTAATTTGCATAGAGATTCTAAGGCATGGCCAAACTAAGGCCCGGGGGTCGGATGCGGCCTGTTGAGCTTCTGTATGCGGTCCGCCAACCTTGTCCAAATTAAATAATTTATTTATATCATCATTATACTTCTGCCTTTTCCCTGCAATAATGTGTTTGTGCAGTAGATGGCGTAATATAAGGTACAGTATTTGAAATGGTTTAAGACATGACTTTACATGTCTTTTATTTTAGTTTCTGCTCTGGTTTTCTCTCGCCTAGTCCAAGTTTAGGACCAATTGTGGCCCGCGGGTCAAAAGGTTTGTCCGGGCCTGAGATACACGTTAGCGCTGACTCTCAATACTCAATACTCAGACTAAAATCCTGTCACTGTTTCTGCTCAGAGTTGTGTTTACGACCTGGAACTATTGGCTCGGCCAACACTTCTCGAAAGGCATTCACACATGAGACAAAAGCTTTTAGTTCCAGCCAATAAAGGTGTCACATACGAATCAAAGAGAAGGCATCAATACCAGCGGCGTGCTGTACCAGCGATCCTGCGGTCACAGGTGACGATGTGGCCAATTTGTCAGAGCAACACAACAGGCAACAGTTCGGTGTCTTTCCACCGAAGCCACTGCTCGGAGGCCGGTGCCAGAACTGCACCGCAGGCCGGCCCCGGCTGGTTGTTGGCAGGGCTGCACTCACACTGTGGTGGACAGACCTGCAGACTGTCCATCTGACTTCACCTTGTCTCTGCAACCAAACCACAGGGTGAAAACCAACAGGTCCCCTGCTTCTCGCTGACTTGTTTTAATGTGATTTTACACGTGTGTGTGTTTTTCTACGTGCGTCCCATTTACAGCCGACTCTGTCCAAGCTGAGAGATTTACCATGAGGAGAACTGACAAAGTGATGGATGGTATAAAAATATATTAGATGAGGATTTCTGGGCTGCGCTGGTCTCACTGAGCTCCATGGTACCGGTCCACAGACGTCTGCGAGGCACTGGATCAAGTACGTAATGATTTTATTATGTTTTTCCACTGGAGTCTGTGAACGGTGGTGTTACCGTGGTGAATGTGGCCGAGGGATGACGTCAGTCAGAAACTACTAAGACAGGTGTCTCTTCACTGGACAGAGTCGTCTCCATGTCTCTGTCCACAGCTGTAGCTGTAGTAACAACAACAGCAGCAGTAGTAGCATCAGAAGCAGTAGTGGCAGCTGCAGTACCTGAAGTAGCAGCATAAGCAACAAGCAGTATTTGCAGTACTTGTTATAATCAGTACCAGAAGGGGCAACAGTAATGGTACCAGCTGCAACAGCAGCAGTAGTGTAACAGCACCAGCAATAGTGGCAGCAGCAATAGCAGTACTACCAGAAGTCATATTAGCAGCAGCAGCAATAGTGTAACAGCATCAGCAATAATAGCAGCAGCAGCAATGTCATTAGCAGTAGCTGCAACAGTATGATCATCAGTAGCAGCGGTATCATCATCATAGGCAGTACTAGCAGTAGCTACAGCATCAGTGGTAGTAGCTGCTGAAATAGTACCAGTAGCACCAGCAGTAGAAGTGTAATAGCATCAGTAGCTACAGTAATAGTAGCAGCTGCACTAGTGTAACAGCATCAACAATAGTATCTGCAGCAACAGCAGTACCACCTGAAGTGGTATTAGCAGCAGCAGTAGCTACAGCAGCAGTAGCAGTAGTTGTGTAACAGCATCAGTAATGGTAGCTGCAGAAATAGTACGAGTAGCACCAGCAGTAGAAGTGTAAAAGCATCAGTATTAGTAGCAGCAGCAACAGCAGTAGTACCAGCAAAAGTAGTTGCAACAGCAGTCGTAAGCAGCAGTAGCTGCAGCAGAATATTAATCAGGATCAGCAGTAGTAGTAGCAGTAGTGCAACAGCATCAGCTATATTAGCTGCAGCAACAGCAGCACTGCAAGCAGTAGTATTAGTACTAGCAACAACAGCAGCAATAGTGTAACATTATCAACAGCAGCAGCAGTGTCATCAACAGTAGCTACAACAGTGTGGTCATCATAGGCAGTACTAGCAGTACTTGCAAAATCAGTAGTAGTAGTAGTAGTAACAGCAACAGTAATAGTACCAGCAGCAGTAGCTGGGCCATCAGCAGTAGAAGTAGCAATAGCCTCAGCAATAGTAGCAGCAGCAACAGCAGTAGTACCAGCAAAAGTAGTTGCAACAGCAGTCGTAAAAGTACCAGCAGTGTAACAGCATCAGCATTAGTAACAGTAGCAGTAGTTTGAGCACTAGCAGCAGCGGCATCAGTACCAGTCCACCTGGTATTGCCTCAGTAATTGTCCACAGACTGATCCACTTCTACTTCGTTCCAGTAGAAATGTGAAACCAAAGGTGATGATGTCATGTTGTTGTTGTTGTTGTTCGTCAGTGATTAAACAACTTCTCGCTTTTTTTTCTCGTTACCTGGAAAACAACGTGTTATAAATAGTTGTATTTAGGCGTCTTCCTCTACGCAACTGTACTTACTCTGACCACAAGCAGGCGCCGTGTTCTGCAGCTACAAAAGTGCCCAGCAGGGGGCTGTGTTCCTGCAGCTCCTGTGGTTTCCTTTACAGGAAACTTATTAGCAACAATGAAACCGCGCTGTTTCTATTCACACGTATTTCTACCTGCATAAGGTGACAGATCACATGGTCCTGGACCAGAGAGCTCCAGCCTCAATCACACGTCTTTGTCACCGTCGAGGTTGGACGTAGCTCTTGGATTGGCTACTGGACAGCTCCTGTGAACGTGATTGGACGGATGTGGAAGTGATTTAACCTTTCAGTGAAAAAGACCTGCAGATGTTGATAATTAGCTGCGGTGTCAGCGTGGAACCTTGTCTTTGAATTAGAACTTTCTCATGGAGTGAAGGTCCCAGACGTTCTGTATGGTGAAGTACTTGAGCAGAGGTTTTAAAGCAGGCAGATCTGAGGTCAGACCTTGGGGCCTCTTTTCGCTACGTTATGTAAGTATATTAATTACTTGTTTTATTCAGTTTTTCTAAAAGAGTCCTAGTTACCGCTGCGTAAGAATATCCGTTCCCTGGTTGCAGAGGTTGCAGTCTCCACCACTGGCGCCCAAATCACATTGCTCCATACTGTCAGCCTTCCTGTGGTTCCCACTGGGAGTTGCTTGGGTCTGGATGGTGCTATGATCATAGCACCTCAGTGGCAACCTGGCAGATGATGGATTAGAACCTGAAGCCTTGTGGACCCAGGGCTGCTTCCTTAACCGCTAAGGCACCACTGGCGCCCAGATTACTGTGCAAATTTGAGACAATTTTCCCTGATTTTTTAGTCATGTGACTATCTAGATATTTCTGGCGTGGTGGTGTGAATCACAGTGTCACGATGACAAGGAGTTTTCGTACGTGGACAGTGAATAAACCAGTGTTTCTGTGTCCCCTCAAATGTCCAGCAGACAGACCAGTGACACCGCCTGGAAAACATGGCCATGACATCACGGTCATTCTACACTCAGACGGCTGCGGAGTGTCGCCAGGACATAAACACAAACTTTGAACAGCCACACCCACGCACACACACCTTCACACAGCTACTCCACCCCTCACGCACCCGTGTCCCCACCCACACCGGCGGGGACCCCTCCCGACGCCACAAACACACTGTTCTCCACCTCTTTCTGGAAATGTGTCCCGGCTTTGACACGACGCACCTCACCTTCTGTCCAACAAACACACAGAAACACAAAAATAAATACATAAGTGTGTGTGAGTGTGTGTGTGTGAGTGTGTGTGTGTCGTGGAAACTCCCCCTGCCGCCGAGGTGTCACCTTCCAGACTGACGTCACATGTTTGGACTGGAGGTTTCCTTCTCCTTCTCCTCTCTGGTCGTTCCTTCTGTTCTGAGTCAAAGATTTTTCCCTGGATTTTTTTTTTTGTTGTTTCTCAGTCTGTATTTTATTGGACTCATAAATTGGTTCCTTGGCACAGGAAATGACATCACGTGCACTGGAAGTGGTTGTGGTGCCTACGACCGGGTCTGTAGAGAGAGGCCCAGCAGCAGTGACCCACTGACCACACCAGTGCTACTTCATCTGTCCATGTGTCATTTCATAATATTGACACCTACACAAATATCAAACCATGTGTCAAACCTAAGGCTCGTGGGCAAAATGTGTCACGCCAAGTCATTCTTCGTGGCCCACAGGAACTTAAAAGCATTCACCTCATAATTCAGTCCTGAAGCGTTTATTATTTTTACGTTTTTATTACACAACGATGTGTAATAAGTCAGTGGCAGTGGTGGCCTAGTGGTTAAGGAAGCGGACTTGGGTGCGCAAGGTCCCCGGTTCGAATCTATCAGTGCCAGGTCGCCACTGAGGTGCTCTGAGCATAGCACCGTCCCAACCCACATAACTTCTTGTGGGCCCACCACCCACAGGAAGGCAACAATGCAACTACACTAAATAATAATTTATTGCAAAAACGTAGAGTTTAGATTAGAAGACCAGTCTACACCATACGATTATGTCTCAATTTTTCGACATTCGATTTTTGGTCTTAACACAAAGATCAAAGATTAGGGGTTAAGTATCGGGTGGTCTCTAACGAGGCCCAGAAATCAACGGTTCAGAGTGAAGCCCGGACAGAACTGGACATCACTGATTCTGATTCTTTGACAAAATGACAAATTCAAGGATAAATGCTTCCTTTTTATGGGCATCCACCTTCCATGTCCTCAAACTCCTAACTAGAGTGCAGGTGGAGGGACATTCAAGGACCACACATCAATTAGTGGCAGAGGTGCAGCTTCTTGTAGATTTTAGCTCAGATTGTAGCCTACACTGTGGGTTTTTGAGACGATTTCCTGGGCCAAACGTCGTCATCGTCGTCATTGTCGTCGTCTCATTTTCCACCTCTCTTATTCATCTGTCCATGTCCTCCCTGTCTGTGGGTAATATACCCTCAAATCAGCCGCAGCTCTGGCTTAGCGCTGAAGTCCAGCCACTGATTTAGAGTGACACTCCTAATCAGGCTTTACTTAGAGCTGGACCTGGACGTCTTCAGGCTGAATGAGTGTGTGTTCAACAAAGAGAACCAACTCTTTTGTTCACTGTCAAACTCAACCTCAGCCACTGTCACTTCTGTCAACCTTATAGTGACTTATTTCAAAGACCCTAAAAGAAGACCTGGCTTTTAGCCATGGCGACCGAGTTGCGTAACGTAGGAATTGCCGGAAAAACGTCAGTGATGGTCCTCATTTTTTTCCTGTGTATGGCAAACCAAGTACCAGGTGAAGTTGGTGAGTTAATTTTATGGGGTCTATTAAGATCTTCCGTTGCCGGGTCGCTGGGGCAGCTGGCACAACCCAAATCACATTGCACCACACTGTGAGCTTTCCTGTGTCTGGACGGTGCTACGATCACAGAACCTCAGTGGCAACCCGGCAGCTGGTGGATTCGAACCTGAAGCCTTGCAGACCCAAGTCAGCTTCCTGTACCGCTAAGTCACCACTGGCGAAGTTTTTGAATCAGTTATTCATCAATTGATCTTAGGAGAGCTCTGCCGACAAATCCAGGCTCTATCTGCAGCTCATAGCGTACAAGTAAATCTCAGGGTTGATTAGTTCATGGCTTAACGATTCGTGTGATCACACTTTACGATCTAATGATCAGGTACAATTGGACTGATCACACTGTACGAACACACACGACACGCCTGACTCCTGTAGCCAGAATTGCAAAAGCGTCTGCAAAAGACCTGTGTAAACGACTCAGAAGCACGACTTAAAATCTCATATCTCTGGAAGACCTTCTCAGTATGAGGTTAATAACATTTACTAGACCACCAAGGAGTTGGTGGTTTCCAGTTGACCTCATTAAGAATCACCACAACCAGGGAAGTTCTCAAAGGCAGGTGGAATCCTTCCAATGGACAACTCCAGCATCTAAAACCACGAAGCTTAAAAACTCTTGACGGACTCATCCAGTCTGTCAACTCCTTCTTGACAGACCAGGAGGCATCCTGAGAAGATATTAGTAGAACCTGAAGTATACCACAAAAGGCCCAAAGACATTTCTTCAGCTGAAGTCTATGCTGTGTCTTCATCTTTACCTTCTTCAGGTTGTTATTGCATGATCATCAGGTTTAAAGTCCCGTCTTGCACACCTTGTTTTCCGAAAAGGAAAAAGGGGATTTTTTTTTCCCTAAGCATTTCAAGACATGCTCCTCCTGAGCCAGGTCCAGGAGTTCCAAATTTCTCCACATCTTGTCTCCAGGGCTGAGCCCAAGTCGATATGAATTTGTCATCAAATTTGATTGATTGATCTTTGTTACTTAAATTCATGGAGCCATAAATAGGTAAGAACTAGGCAGGGGGAGAGGGAGTGAAAACAAATCTGTCATCTGCATAAAAGTGGATGTAAAACCGTCATCCAATCATTTTATTCACTACGGATGAAGTGATTGCACGGCTCCTCTGCCTGCCAACCTATCCTTCAGCCTACCTGCACCGACTAATAAAAACCATCCACAGTCTCTACTCTCCGTGGTTCAACAGAGGGGTAAATTTAAGCTTTATTATAGCTCCCCACCACAGGCCAGACAGAAGCCTTAACTCCCCCTTAGCCTTAAAAGTCATCTGCCAAGAGCTGAGCGCTGTCTTAGAAAAATAAAAACCAAAAAAAAGGTGCGGTTTGGCCTCCGCCCAAACAGACCCTGCAGCTGAGCCGTGAGCTGAGAGACACCGGCACTGGAAATGTTCAGCACCTGATCATTTGTGAGTTTTGGACTTTCACCTCCCTCCCTATTGTTATGGCAGGATGACAGAGAGGAAGGGAGGAAGCCCACCAGAGTCGTCGCTCGTAACCCCTGGGCAGATGAAAGCATGACGTGATTGACAAGCGATTCCCCGTCATTATGAACCTCGGGGTTTTTTAAAAGAGTTGACATTTAGACAAGACTCATTCTGGACGACCGAGAAACCACAGAAACCAGGAGATGTCTTTAAGTGTGTGTGTGTGTGTGTGTGTGTCCCACATCTGCTTGGCTACAGACAACCTTTTTGGTCTAATTATTACAGAGACGCTTGTGAGTTACCAGCAGAGACGAGAACAGGAAAGAAATGTTGGTTAAATGTCCAATTAGCAACATCTGATGTCCTCCTACAGCCAACTTTTCTCATATGTGACCTTTCTGTGCAAAGTGAGTGAAAAAAGTGGGATTTACCCGGGTGGGATTCAAGGTGTCAGCTGTTCCCACCGTGGATTTTCAACCTAAGGACTATGATGAACGTTCTCAGTCTCCAGTTCATGGTCGAGCTGAAGAGTTTCCAAGTCCAACACACTCAGATGGAGGTTGGTTCATCCCAAGGACCAAATTCTAAGGGAAAACCTTAACAATGTGGTCTATGCAGTACAATTCAGTGAAGAATGTTCAGATCCCGATATTTGGGAGAACAAACAACCACTCTGCAAATGCATGGCCCAGCAAAGGAGGACGACCACATCAGGAATGGACTCAGAAGTTTATCTCTTTATCTCCAAGAAAAGGGACACTCAAGGACTAAGACGTGCATATTTTGGACAAGGAAGACAGGTGGGTTGTGAAGGAAGCCATCTATGCCCATCTGGAACAACCAACATTGAATAGAGGGGGAGGTCTGCGTCATCAACTGTCTACTATAGACCATTGTACCTTGAGATCCCATCCTAGGAAGTTTCAAGTTTCATCAATACCAGGGCAGTCTTCTCTAGATGGTGAGGCAACTCCCATTCACATCTGGACATGAGACAAGAAAACTGCTCATTAACATCAGGAGCAGTTTCTGTCTAAAAAGGTGAGGAGACCAAAACAACTCTTCAGACCTTGGTCCAGTGGTGAAGGGAGTGGTCTAGAGGATGAGAACTACTAGAGTTCCCTCTGACATCAACCAGAAACTGATGAAGTTCCTCAGTTGAGGAATGAAACGAAACTCTGAAACCTCAATTAAAGGACTTTTACTAAAAGCCAATGACGCCTTCACTGTCCTAGAATAGACATATCTCTAGGCACATGAAGTAGACTTTTGGGCAACATTTTAATCCAAAAATTGCCAAAAAGAGACCTAATCTTTGTGTCTGCGCTCACCCTAAAGTTTGGTTCAGTTCTTATGCAGTGAAGAAGAATTTGAACTAAAGAAAAAGTTCATGAACAATGATGGAGAGTGAGATTCGAATACGTCTCATCACCTTCACAAAATCCACTTGGAACGTATCATGATTCAACTCAAACTCAGGTATTTCCTGTGCGGCTCAAATGGCCGCCGATAACAGAGGCCCAGAAAATAGGGAGGTTCTGGAGAAGGATCGAGTTTCCTGATATGACGTGAGGCACAAGGTTGCACCTTTAAAGAGTGAAGAGTTGGAGGGCAGATTAGAGCTGCCGTCAACATCAACCTCTGCTTCTGATTTGGGTTCTGGATGTGATGAGGTGTGTGTTTGTGCGCGCCCTGGAGACAGATGAAAAGTCAACTAAGATGTAATAAGCTCGCTGCGAGAGAGTCTTAAAGTCTTTGGTACCGGGCCAGGCTCTTGTTTCAAAGTCCAGAATCTGCCATAAGCCCCCGCAGACGCAGACTAAACACAGCATGGACTCTATTGTTGTTCTGCACTGTTACGGGCCTCCCTGGAGGTTCAGCAGGAGTCACAAACCTCCGCGGCAGCAGCCAGGCAGCCAATCAGAGCGCGGCTGGCTAATGACCCAGTGGTTGAGGTCACACAAAAGCCTGATGGAGGACTTTTATAAAGTGCTATATTAGGAAATGATGGAGGGAGGTTTTTTTCTGTGACAGTTTCAGGTACGTCGGTGAATCAAACGTTCAGCCGCTCTCAGAATGACTTCCCCAGTGTAAATACGAAACGGAGGCAGCAGTATGGCACCGTTTCCTGCAATGGCAGCGCCGCTCGTGGTGATAATCAATCCAGCATGTTCGCAATTGTATTTTAAGACCTGGACGAAATGTTTCACATGTCAGTTTTTTTTTTCCTTACCTAATACATGACTAGTCACTCCATCTTTAATTCTCTCTCTTTCTTTTTTTTTTCTCATCATTTTCCATTATGTGCCGTTCTGTGGTTTGAAGACCAAGTATACACAAAGTAGACGTTACGGGAAGAAACGAGGGGAGAGTTTACTGGAACAGGGTCGGCCCGTAACCAGAACGCACTGGATCAGTGGAAAGGTTAAAGGTCCGACAAAACCCCATGCATTTGTTCCGTCCATTATGGCGGACGTATGGGGCCGGTACACGCGCGTGTGTGTGTGTGTGTGTAGTTGTGCGTGCACGGCTGGTTCTGGGTTCCATCGGCGTCGTCCCCACCGGCGTCTTTGCGTCATGTAATCGACGGCTGTGATTACCTGTCATTATGTTGAGGTTCCTGTTTCAGTGACACTGTTTAATCTGGGTGTTTACGAGTCGTCAGCTCCGAGTTGCCTTTCTGAGAAAATAAACTCTCAACTTTTTTTACTCTAAATAAAATTAGCTCACACCCCAAAACCAACATGATACGGCTGCAATTTTGGGCTTTCACGGACTCAAGGACTACTGTGAGTGAGGGTGAGTCACTGCTGCAAACCTCGCACCAAATCAAGCGAGAAAAAGAGCCTTTATGGGTTGAGTTGACTTGACTTGACCAGTACAGTTCTTAATTTTGGACTTAGGCAAAAATTCATTGTCTTAGATTTTTTTTTTTCAATGATACAAATGTGGTTTCCCTCATAAACCTTCCAGATCCATAAAACATCAAGTACTGGAAAAACCAAAGTCTCACCAGAAGTCTGAACCAAAGTTATGCAGTGAGTTTAGTTCACTATCCTGTGGTTAATGATAATTGGCGTTGCATCAGCACTGTTGCAACCCACTGACTGGGCTCACCACCCACAGTGAGGTTCACAGTATTGAAACCTGGTGATTAGGGATGTGAAGATTAATTGTTTTGGATCGGTTATCGTTCTGTGACCTACACGATCCAAGTGTACCGGTCCAAAATGCCCAGATCAATCGATAAGGCAGTAAAATGGTCCGATGGTTCGGATTTTTGTCCATGGATCGGTTTCCTACTCTATGCCCCCGCCCACAAATTGACGTTAGACATAGACCCGACATTGGCCGCTAATATTTTTTATGAATCGGAACGTAGTCTGTGAATCGAGATATGAATCCGATCGTTATGTGAGTGAAGATTCACACCCCTACTGGTGATGAATCTTCTCTGACTCCAACTACCCCCATGTCCTTCCATAACTTCTAGTGGGCACCACCTAGAAGGTGCAGTGTGATCTGGTGGCAGTGGTGGAGACTGCTGCCACTTTCACCTGGCAACGGATAGTGGTTGGATAGATGGAAGTAAATGCATTAAACAGTGTGTAGCAGTGTGATGATGGTGGAAGGGAAGAACTCGGTCTCAGAGTGTGCAACAGTGCTATAGAGGCTAAAGAAGCAGACTTGCGTCCATTGGGTTCCAGGTTCGAGTCCACCGGTTGTCACTGAGGGGCAGTGACCTAGTGGTTAAGGAGGCGGGCTAGGGTCTGCAAGGTCCCTGGTTCGAATCCCACTACCGCCAAGTTACCACTGAGATGCCCTGGGCATGGTATCGTCCCTACACACTGCTCCCCGGGTGCTCATTAGCTGGGCACTGCTCACTTTGATGATGGGTTAAATGCAGAGGCCAAATTTCGTTGTGCGCTGTGGTGTGAATGACAAAAAACAAAATTTCTTCTTCTTCTTCTGGGGTGCTCTGATCATAGCACCATCCAGGGAGCTCACCACCCACAAACAGGCTCACGGTATGGTGCCGTGTGATTTGGGTGGCTGTATTGGAGACTGCTCACCTGGGTCGCTGATAGGTGAGGGAATAACTGTTTCTAGTTTTGGGTCAAATGTAACTAGTAGCCCAGGGGTAAATATTAACGATCAGGGGGTAAAAAAAAAATCATATGACAGAAGCAGCTGAGAATGTAGTAAGAGTTGATTAAACTTCTGGCCTGTTGAAGGACCTTCTCAGGTTTGTTCATGGAGGTGTCGGGGGGCAGCGGGTGGTCTGTTTGGTGGAACCCTCTTTAAAGCAGTGAGTTATCCTCCATGATTATGTTCCACATAAGTGTGTGGCTCCTGAGTTAAACAAACGTATACTTATAAAGCACACATGCGCTCTTGATCCCCCAGCTTTAGTCACCGTGTGACTCAGTTATTGCATAAAACAGAAGGGAAATCTTGACGTCTGCCGCACAGCCAACGCCAGCCCCCGGCGGCGTGAAACTAGACCCCAGCATGGTGTAGGGATATAGGGGTAAGGCAGCCCAGGATTATGGTCAGACACTGTGTAAAAATGACAAAGTAGAGCCACATGTTCACCCTGGTTATGTTGGACAGACACTGTTTGACCCTCAACACATGGTGGAAGTAGGAGATGTTTTCAAAATTCCCCCAAAAACCAGAAAATAAAAGAAAATATAAAATCACACACATGATATAATTTTATGTTAATTCAATAAAACCCCAGTAAAACCCCTGCACCACGGTGTGTGGATACACGCCTGGCCTGGAGTCCTGTGGTGTTTCGTTCCCCAACCCCTGAAGACCTGGATTTCCACCTCATATAATGTCCTTCAATGACAGGAAGTGTTAGGCTCTGTCTCCACCGTCCACTTCTTATTTTTGGCCCCAATCACTGGAGTAAAGAGTTGGCAGTTGTTGAAATGGCCGGCGTTGCCAAGCAAATATTAAAAAATCTACTTAAAAACCTTTTCTTTTTGTTGACCATTAAAGTGTTTAACTACTTGGCAGGAAGCAGCTGTAGGCCAGCAACTGATGCCATTGAAAATAAAAAGACACAATGAGACCCGGCCTACGAAAACAAGGACGGGAATCATTTGAAGAGGTCCAACGTGCCGCCGAGTCGGCCCTGAGTTCCCAGGTAGAGTGGAAACGAGAAGCTGAGGAGTAAAGTGCAGGTGGAGCTCAGTTAGCATGAGGGTTTGACATTAATGGACGTCCTCCGGAGACTTTGTCCTAATGATGTCTGGGTTCAGCGCTCCATCAACTCCACCTCGGAATCCTGAGACTAAACATCTGTTACCTGGACTTGTCTTTGATGGTCATTGTTCCAGATGAGAGTGTGAATGCCCTGGTCAATAATATGTGGAGGTTGAGAACTTAGGAACCATTGAAGTCAACGAACGTTGAACGTTGGTCCAACTTTTGAGTCATATGTTTTTAGAATATATTCATATAATATAATGTATTTACTATAAACAGTGTAATACTGGGGAGACAGGGACAAAAACAGTCCCTTGTTGTTGTACTGTAGGGGGATAAACTGAAAAATCCAATTATTCATTCATCATCATCATCATCATCAAATCCGTTACCAAGTCTTAGGGGCAGCGTCTCCACCACTGACACCCAAATGGCACTGCTCCATACTAGCCCAGTATCTCAGGATGGTGTCATGTACATCGATATAACAAGTGTCCTTCCCTGTTTAGGGTGTCCTGTTTTGAGGGTCAGTATTTGCATCCATCAATCTCCTCTTTGTCTCATAGATAGAACTTTATTAATCCCTCAGGAGTATCCCTCGGGAAATTACGGAGGGACCTGGTAGCTCCATAGCTCCTACCTGGTAGCTCCATCTCTAGGATCATTCTTCTACCAATGTCTCCACTGTGCCTCCTCTGAACATGTCCAAACCATCTCAATCTGTCTTCTCTAGCTTCTTCTCCAAACCTTCCTTTCTGTGTTGTCCCTCTAATCACCTCATTCCTGATCCTGTCCATCCTTGTCTCTCCTAAAGAGAATCTCAGCATCT
>JAFBJS010054572.1:172195-183377 GCA_016785265.1 Paraplagusia blochii | reverse complement strand
CCTCCACCTCCAGCTCTGTCTCCTGTCTATTCCTAGTGTCTCTAATCCATCCATCATGGCTGGTCTCTCCACTGTCCTGTAAACCTGTCCCTTCACCTTAGCTGACTCTCTTCTTCTTCTAAACCAATTCTCATCATTGTTTTTACGCAGTTTGTCCTTCCTGGCACAACCCTAACCATTTATCCAGGCTCGAGACTGACAAACACTGCGCTCCCTAGTGGCGGGTTTCAATACAACACAATACAGTCTTATAATATAGTTTTCTGTGTCCGATATGAACTTTTCCCGATATCTGATATTGTCCAAACACTTTTCAGATACCAATAATGACCCATAGAGACAAAACTTTCTTTTTTGCGTCCAAAACTGAGGAAATCCACTGAGAACCCTTTTTGTGAACTTATGGAATTTGATTTCATTATCGAGAGAAAAGCTGATATTGATCTTATCGATATTATGTAATCTATACTTTTAGCCATGGAGGTCACGGGATACATGAGTGATGGAGATGTGTTGAGCAAGAACGCTGCACGGACTGATGATGTCACTAGCGGGTAGGTGGAAACATTTTTCTCCTATCATGTGATGGTTCCTTCCGTTCTAAAAAGGTCAGGTAGTCAGGGAGTGCATCCTCATTTCATAGCTGCTATATATTTGCTGTAGGTGCTCAGATGTGTATAAGTCACCGCTGTCCTGTAAACCTGTCCCTTCACCTTAGCTGACTCTCTTCTTCTTCTAAACCAATTCTCATCATTGGTTTTACGCAGTATGTCCTTCCTGTCACAACCCTAACCATTTATCCAGGCTTGGCATCAGGACTGACAAACACTGCGCTCCCTAGTGGTAGGTTTCAATACAACACAATACAGTCATATGAAACAGTTTTTTGTGTCTGATATGAACTTTTCCCGATATCTGATATTGTCCAAACACTTTTCAGATAACAATAATGACCCATAGAGACAAAACTTCCTTTTTGCGTCCAAAACTGAGGAAATCCACTGAGAACCCTTTTTGTGAACTTATGGAATTTGACAGAACCCAGATATTGTGTTGTCGGATTTTCATTATCGAGGGAAAAACTGATATTGATCTTATTGATATTATGTAATCTATACTTTACTTTAGTACTTAGTACTTTACTACTTTAGACTTTAGTACAAACTAACAAACATTATAACTGTTATCAACGCTTTAGAAGAATTTTGTTTCCCCATTATTTGTCAAATATTATATGGCTCACACTGCAGAAACGGAAGTAAATGGTTTGACCACAGATTTTTTTTTTCTGGTGATTTGAACTTTTCTTTAAAACCAACCCACTCTTTGAGAAAAAAAATGCAAGAATTATGGCTGTTCTAAAACTGAGGTGCGTGGCCCATCTCTGGGCCACACCCATGATGCATCATGATTAATGACCAACCTCATAGGCAAATACTCTCACAATATAGATTAATGTTCATTTTCCATTGTTTGTACTTTTCAGCTGATATTTATTTGTACTACACATTTGTCCTCCATCTATGGACGTAATACACTGCAGCGTGTGATTATTTTTATTCCAATTATCACTGTGGTCTGTTTGTCCCTCATCTTGAGTCTGTCCAGAGCTCAGCTCTGAGGTGTTCATCTAAACTCCGGGTTTATTTACACCAGAGTGCATTTAAGGATCCACGGTGTTTGTGGGCCTCTCCTTCAGGCCCACCCTCAGTCACGTCCTGGCTCCGATCTTTCACTGCTGGACCTCTACTCACTGTTATATGTAGTGATGGCTGATGGCCAGTCACGTGGACGCCACCATGTGTGGCTGCTGACACCAGTTCCAGGTCCTGGTCCTGGTTCTGGTTCAGAGATGAGGAAACAAACCCTGGATGAAGAGACAGTTGATTAAACCTCGGTCCTCAGGAAGTTGAAGGTTGTGTTTGTATGGATTATTTAGAATAAACAAAATACGGACGACTAAACACAAAACAGCTGCGTTAAAGGATCAGTTCTCAGTAAAATGTGATTTAAAAAAGAAAAAAACTGTAATTCCTGAAGACGTTCCCTCAGATGACACCAATAAAGACTTGTTAGTATTTTTCATGTCTTCATCGGATAAAAACCTCTTATGCAATCATAACGTTGGCCAAATCAAAGATGCGAGACAACAAAGTGAAAAATGATTGGCTCGCACTGGCAACCCCTGACTAGCTAGCTAGCAAGTGTTCCATGAAATCTGCCAGAATCAAAAGTGAAGGCTCTGCCCGTTGTAAGTGAATGGACATAAGTTTTCAAACTGGGAATCGAATAGGGCTGGGTATTGATTGAAATTTTCTAAATCGATTCGATTCACAATTCGCTTCGGTTTTCGATTCAGTTTTTGTCATATCAATTATAGTTCGGTACCAACGTTATTCTCAGAAGAATCAAAGCTAAAATTGAAACTTAATCCATTACAATTAATTTGCACACCCCTAATATATATATATATAGATGTGTATAAGAGACAGGAGTTAACACACTCGCACGTAACCACGTAAATACG
Organism: Paraplagusia blochii; assembly: GCA_016785265.1. Classification (NCBI taxonomy): domain Eukaryota; kingdom Metazoa; phylum Chordata; class Actinopteri; order Pleuronectiformes; family Cynoglossidae; genus Paraplagusia; species Paraplagusia blochii. The sequence goes on along the minus strand of JAFBJS010054572.1, from coordinate 180,850 downwards.
TAATCACCTGTGGTGCATGAGTTCACGTAAAGTTGTTGGGAAAAGAAGGAAAAAAAAGATTGATTTTTGGATTTATGAATCGATATCATCCTATTAACAAAAAAAAAAAACGATTAAAATCGATTTCACGATTTTTTTCAACCCAGCCCTAGAATCGAACCCCCAACCTAATGGGGACGGAACAAAACGTCAACCACTTGGCCACCGGCGCAGTTAAATGTCAAAAATACTAAGAATAATTGATTTTAAATGCTCTGGAAATTAAGTGTTTCTTGTTTAGCCTTTAAGCTAGCTAGAGGTTCTGTCTCACACGGTCCGTTTTTTCAACCAAGAGTTTCAGAAACCAGATGGAGTTCACGCAGCTTTTTCATTCATTCATTCATTCATTCATTCATTCATTCGTTCTCCACCACTACCACCCAAATCACACTGCTCCATACTGTGGGCCTTCCTTTGGATGGTGAACCCCCTGGAAGTTATGTGGTTCTGGACGGTGCTCTGAGTGACAACCTAGCAGATGGTGTATTGCATACATGTCAAACTTAAGGCTCAGGGGCTAAATCCGGCCCGCAAAATCATTTGTTATGGCCCGTGAGAGCCTGACAAGGTTTTTTCAATTGTCTATAGAGCAGAGTTCCTTAACCTGATAAATTAAAAGTTGTTTTATTACACAGTAAGAAACAATAATTATTACTTATAACTATAATTAGGTAATTATTAACTGCAGTAAAGTAAGTAAGTAAGTTATGGAGTACTGACATCTGTACAGTATTCCATTTATAGCCGGCCCTTTAAGGAAACTGTGTTGTCGATGTGGCCTCGCTAGTAAAAAACGGAACCTGAACCCTTGTGGACTCAAGTCCACTTTCTTAGCCACTAAGCCACCGCTCCTGTAGCTTCTTTGTTTCGGAATTTGCTCCTCAGGAACTGTTTAGAACTTTAATTCGTTCAGATAAAATCTAGATAAACAAACTTAGGAAAACCTGACAGAAAATCTTAAACAATGTCCCAAGAAGCCACTCCAGACTTTCGACATTTGCCAAATTCTTGGTGAATATTCCGAGACGTGAAATAAGGCAGACTGGAGAAAAGGTTTCTTTCTCACTTGTCCAAAGTGCGAGGACAGACTGAGGTCTCCAGGGTTTTAAATGGACTGGAGTCTGGACCGGTTCTGTGTCGACACACTCTCTCAGGAAGTTCTAATAGTTACATATTAGAGAGGAAAACCTGCTCCGGTTTAATTGATATTCCATTATTGCTGTGGTGAAGATGATGATGATGATGATTTGGACTGTGGTCAGTCAGTCTGTAGCTGCAGACACTGCTGTTTGGTCAGTGTGTGTGTTTGGTCAGGTACCGTGGATCAGTTTCACAGCCGACTGGCTTTCCTATCAGGACCGACCCGACTGTCTCCACGCTGTTTTCCCATGTGAAGAGTCTGCGGAGGCCCAGGTCGGAGTGAGTCCTGACTGAGGTGTGGGTGACGAACAGACCGCTCCGGGTCAGAGAAAGTGATAATGTGTCGGGGAGCGAAAACGTAGAGGGTGACGGAGGTCGGTGGTGTTTGCAGGCACCTGTCAGCGTCTGAGTCTGAGTTGTTGGAAGGAAAATCCCAGCTACCGTTGGGCAGCAGTTTATCAGATATTAGGAAAACTCTGGAAAACTGATTTGTCTAAGGTCCGGGGTTGGACTGTGGTTTTTCAAATCTCCAGTATTATCAGAGCAGACAGTGCGCTGAGGGAGTATCATGTCTTCTCCAGAGCTCCTAGCGACCAGAAACACTGCGGGAACAACACGTAGCGTGTGTTTTTTTGTGCGTATTCCGGGGGACGAGGACCAGCCGAGCTCAGCACATACCTGTCTTTGATCGACGCCCACTCGCCGGGACGCAATAAATGGGAGGATATTTACAGTCTGATCATAAAAGGTATAGAAAGGAGTTCATGAAGTCATCAAACCAGTTTATTTCTGCTCCTCCGGTCCAGACCTTGTCCCAGAAGACAAATGAAGTCTGAAGGAATGGATGTTTTTGTCTTGTTGTATTAGATGAACAACACACTGAAGGTTTTTATTGAAAATGATCCTGATTTCAACATCAGGTTTTATTGTGGACAAAAACAGACGCAGTTTGTGATGTTTTTATTTTATATCAAATGGAATTGGACGGAAAAGCTTAAGAGGACACAGTGTCCACTGGTACAAACGGAATTATTGTTATATAATAGTTCATCTAATTGTGAGCTACGTTGGTGGCCTACTGGTTAAGGAAGCTCTGTGTCCTCTGCATCCATCAATCTCCTCTTTGTCTCCTACCTGGTAGCTCCACCTTTAGGATCATTCTTCTACCAATGTCAATGTCCAAACCATCTCAATCTGTCTTCTCACTCTTTTGTCTGTGTTGTCCCTGTAATGACTATCTATCCATCCATCCATCCACCTACCCACCTACCCATCTATCTACCCATTCATCCGCCCAACGTACCTATCTATCTATCTATCTATCTATCTATCTATCTATCTACCTCCATCCAAATGTTAGATAACTGCAAACTCTAAGTGCAAACAGTAGCTGTTGTTGCCTCAGGTTTCTACCCAGACATTTTCACTCAGACTCTGTAAACCTTGTAAATCTTTATTTTGTGCGGAGCCACCACTCAGTCTCCTTGTGGGGTCCATTACCCAGCATTCCCTGGTATCAGTTTCCTCAGATGGGTTTGACTCATGTGAAATAAAGACCTGGGAAAGACAAAGAAAAGTTGCGTCACAAAGACGGAAAAATGTAACAATTTAATAGAATTTATTTTAAGTATTTAAAGACACATTTCCCTGAAACACACACACACACACACGTATACAGACACACACACAAACTGGGGACGCTGGTTTTGAGTCTGACCAAAGAAAAACATGAACAACGTTGACGTGTCAGATGGAAGTTAACTGATGTTGTCACTGGCCTCCGCCGCCCGCACAAAGTGCTGTGTGTTACTGTGATTGTATTTGTACTGCTGTGTGTGTGTGTGTGTGTGTTAGCGGAGCAGTAAGGCCCATTAGTGTGCAGTAATGGGAGGGGATATTGGTAGTGTATAGGTGTAATTACCCCGAGCCAACATGGAGCTCAGGCCGCGTGGCGCCTCCAACACAAATATGAAGTGCGGAGCATAGATACCACTTTGTCCTCCTTCGCTGCCTGACCTGTGGAAGAGAGTTCACCAGGACCTATAGTTTTTAAGACCATGTGTGTGTTCAGAGCCGGGGAACCTGGGAAATAAACCTTCTACAGAGACATCCAGAATAAAAGAGCTGAGAAAAACAGAGACATTAAAACCAGCGGGTGTTTGGACCATGTGTCTTATCTCCTCCGACTCCTCGTCCCCTGCTGATTTCATTCCATTCCTGATACAAGAAAAACAAAACAATATTCCATTCCCATTCTGTAGCTGTGTCTATCCGTCCACTTCTCTGGCGTTCCTTGAGTCCCACCACCCCCGTCCTAGTCGGTTCCCTTCCTTCTCACATCCATCAATCCGTCCCCACCTCCTCCCTGACACAGAGCTTGGACATCTCACTATTGTATTTGCTTTATGAGAACATCTGTTTAGGTTCCTGCTCCAACCCCTGGCCTGGAAAAGCCTCCAGTAAGACCTGAACTCAGGCTCCATGAGGAAGATCAGGACTTTGATAGTAACTGGGGGGTGAGGGGAGGGTCCAGGGGTCTCAGGTAGATCAGTGGCTGACGATTGACCAGGGTTGGATGAAATTATTCAAAATTTATCTCATTGAGTTTCAGTGGTTTTGTTTTTTCATGTGAGGGATTATCAACTGTAGGTACGTGGGCCAAATCTGGTCCAGTGAACTGTCTGTTTTGGCTGACAACTGAATTCCAAAATTCCGATATTGACTTTTTTCCAATATTGTCAAATATTGCAGTACACTATTACACACATACAGGGCCGGATTAACACTGAATGGAGGCCTGGGGCTAATTACAGGGTTAGGCCCTTTGTATGGTGTCCCAGTCAGGGCAGTGGACATTTTCTCTTTCTTCTTCTTCTTCTCTCGGCTTATCCCGTTTTTCAGGGGTTGCCACAGCGAGTCAACAATGTCCATCTCACCCTGTCCTCCGCATCCTCAATTCCAACTCCAGCCACCTCCATGTCCTCCCTCACCGCATCCATAAATCTCCTCTTTGGCCTTCCTCTTCGTCTCTTACCTGGTAGCTCCATGTTTAGCATTCTTCTCCCAATATAATCACTGTCCCTCCTCTGAATATGTCCAAACCATCTTTTATAGGTATCTAACACCCATAATATCTTCCTACCCTCTGTTTTAAATATTGGTAGCACATTTTATAGACGTTGAACACCCATGATATCTAGCACCTTCAAAAGGTAGGAATATATTATGGGTGTAAAGTAAAAGTAGTAAAACATTTTTTCTGAGTTGACTACTTACACTTATTTCAGTCACTTGACATCAGCAACCTGAGCCCCCCCCTAGTGGTGGGGGCCAGTGCAGCAGCCACTTTAGCCTATTCTGTTAATCCGGTCTTGCACACATACCGATGGACAGGATTCAACAAAAAGAATCGAATAATCCTTAACTGTCGTACAGTGAGGGGTACAACAGAAAACAATCCCTAAATATGTTGGACGGAAAAATTCAATTAATCGCAATTAATAGCAATGCATCGACACAACACAATACAGCCATATTATATAATAGCCAAAGGTTTGTTGTCAAATTGCTTTTGTTCATAAATAGGGATGTCTGATATTACTGTTGTCCAATATCCAATTTTACCAGTATTTTCCGATATCTGATTTTGCAGATATTGGCCAAAAAGGTAATTGTCCGATAACGATATCGTCCGATACTCATGTGTGCCCCGGAAACTGAGGCAAACTTCCTAGGACTTTATGTGAGATTTCCAATAAATACAAAACGCAAACTTGTGTAATCAGATTTTCATTATTGGAGGAAAATCACGCTAATGTTTGGCCGATCGTATCGGAGATCCCTGCAGGAAAGGTTTATTTCTTATTTTATTTTATAGTGTTTTATGGCGTCTGTTGACAAACTCTGACTACATAGATGTAGACATCTGGAGGATGTAAACGTCCCTGGATTATGATCATGTTAAATCAATCGTAAGGTACCGATTTTCATGACTATAAGGCACACATAAACATCTTAGTTTTCCTTCAAAACGTGCGGTGTGCCCTACAGTTGATAGCGTTGTTGAAAGTCGTGTGTAGTAGAGAACATCATGAGAACGTTAAAGGGGGAAGTTTGAGCCTTGTTTCGCTACTGCTATATTTTTAAATACGCACACTTGTATGCTTGTGTGTGTTGTTGTTCTAAGCCGGGCGTAGTAGAGGGCAACATGAGAACTTTAAAGGGGGAAGTGTGGGCGTCGATTGTATATAAAACCCTCGCCCTATGATCAGGTGATGTGTGCGTCAGATATAGTAATGGCTAGCATAACTGAGACTGCCCCTTTTAGTACGGTGCGCCTTATTGTCGTGAAAATACGATATTTACTTATCAAATCTTTATGATAGAGTTTTTTAAAAAATTGTTTCCGATTCCTCAAACTTCCAAACCATCGTCTGATGCAAAAAACAAATTCATGGCAAACTTCTAACTAGCTAAGAGCCAACTGTTGTCTACCACAGTTTGACAGCTACGTTTTGGCAACTGGACTGAACAACAGTGTAGTCAAAAAAACGAAGTCCTGCTCTCAGTGTATCAGAGATCGTTGAAGAATTCCTCATGTCTGCTTTGAAAGACTAATTTGTTCTGAGGTTTTTTTGATTTTTGGAACGGCTCTAAGTGAAGAATGACACTCTGCTGATCTTCTGGCCTCATTATTAGTGATTCGATTACAGTGTTTCTAGATGATCGAGGCCCTCAGTGACTGACCAGTCAGCGGTTGATCCAGGGTTGGCCCAGAGATAAGTGTATCAGAGCCAACTCGTTGCTCCGGTTCCTGGAACAGCTGAGGAGGTTTGGACCATTTGGAAAGTTGATGAGCAATGTACAACCCTCAGTCAGCTGGAGGCAATTTTGTGTTTCTGTGTTCGCACTGACGCATGTAGCAGCACTGGCCTGAACCCAGGTGTGAAATTGTGTTACTGTAAAACAGGGAAACGCTGGAAACAAAGACACGTGTTTGGTTTTGTGTCGAACATTACGTCTAAGATAAGCAAACAGCAGCGACGGCGGGGTGGAGCGGGACGACGGTGGGCGGTGCGGGGGGGGGTAGCGGCGGTGAAAGGAACGTCCAGAGATTTATTCAGTGATGTCATGTGATGTGGTTTAAGGCATTATGTCACACATGGCTTAGATATCAGTGAGCTGCTGCTCTGGACGTCTGCCTCCGAGTGGACTGGACGAGAAAGGACTCCGTCTGAGGAGACACAATGACCATAACGGGGTCCACCGCGGGTATCTGCCCAGTTTTCATTTCCCTGGGTCGGCGGTTGCTTTGTCATTCTAATGACAGCAACTGTTGTTGCTTTGTTTCGCATTAGTCCTATTGCGTTACTCTTTCAAGATGTTTGTGCTGCAGTGACGTAAGAAATGCTATTGGTCACAGACTGTGACTTTCTCGGTCATAAAACAGCAACAATTGATTTGTTATATTTTGATTTGTTTGCTTTTCAGGGGGATGACATGGATGATGTTCCTCAAACATGTGAGGTGAAATGAAAGCTCATGAGGAATTCATGTTTCTCCCAAACTCTGTCACTTTCCTCAGGGGGGAGGACGATAATTGGATGCAGTTTCTCTTTTACCGAACACAAGTGGTGGAAATGAAGTGGAATAAATAGGAGCGAGAGAATGACTGTCGGCTGCCCTGTCCTCCAGGGGGCACTAAAACAGAGATATGAAACATCTTGTGTTTTGACACAAAACACTCAGTCTGCCACAACTTCCACTTATTACTTGAGGAGATCTATATCACCGCACAGGGACGACAATGCAATACATAACGATCCTCCTATGTCCTTCTTCTTCTTCTCTTCCTCCTTCCAGCTTGTCCCCTGTTCAGGGTTTGCCGCAGTTGCCACTCAGTTGGTACCGGGCCGCACAGAAAGAAAAAACAATACACATAATTTGTTTGATTCATTGTCCGAGTCTTAAAGATGTTTTATTTTGAGAAGTGGCCAGAATCTCCCTATTGCATCCGTCTCACTTGATGCATGTCAAGTCCCAGACACCGTAGGTCACGTGATACATCCCGCTACATAAAAAAAAAAGATCAATTGCTGAAGATGACGTAAATGACTGGGCCTTAAACGTCTGTTGGAGACATCAACTCTGCTGTTTTTCTGTATTAAAGTCATGGCACAGTACCCCGAAATCGCCACAACAGCACGGAAAACCCTGTTGCCATTTCCAAAATCGTAGCTGTGAAGCAAGGTTTTCTGCAGTGACGACCACCAAAACAAAATAACTGAACAAACTGGACCTAAGTAGAACACTTTGGGTGTCATTGTCTCCAATAACACCAAGATGGGACCGTCTCGTTACAGCAAAACAAGCTCAGAGCTCCCACTGATTCAGTTCTGCTGTGAGTTGCGAGTATTTCCATACTCTTTGTTTTTGTGTTGTGTCTTATTTTGAAGGTATGTTTAAACAGTTTTACGCTCGGTGTCGTTCCTGGTGCAACCATCACTGTTCATCAGGCCATCCATCCATCCATCCATCCATCCATCCATCCATCCATCTTCATCCGCTTATCTAGTGCCAGGTCGCGGGGGCAACATTCGGAGGAGGGATTCCCAAACTTCCCTCTCCCTAGACACTTCCTCAAGCTCGTCTGGGGGGATCCCAAGGCGTTCCCAGGCCAGCCGGGCAACATAGTCGCTCCAGCGTGAGAGAGATCCTGCCTCAAGTGGAGAAGTTTAAGTATCTTGGGGTCGTGTTCACCGGTGAGGGAAGGATGTTCATCAGGCATGAGACTAAAAATACGCCCGCTTGTGCCTCCTAGTGTCTGTTTTCTTATATATGTACATATATACAGTTAGTAAATTGTTAGTGGCAGTGGCAGTTAGGGATGAGGTGCAACAAGAAAATGTTAATTATTACATAATAGAAATGAAGACACAGGTCCTCAGAGGGTGGTTGTTAGAAGTCTGAGCAAAGTTAGAAGGAGTACGAGGGTGTGGAGGTGGAAGACGATTTGGTCAAAGATTCACAAGGAGAGTGACTTCACTGGTACAGTCTCAGTCCCTTTTCACTGGTTGCCACTGAGTATCAGGCGGAGACATTGACTTTCAATGGAAGGACGGGTTTTTGTGGGTGTATTTCCAAAGATAAATATGTTGTAGTACTACACCAAAAAGGTAAAAGTACCACTCAACTATTTGCCACTTGGTGCCTTGTTTAGAGTATCTGTTATCACGCCTGCTTACGCATCTGCCTTACATGCACTAGGGCCTGGGTTTGAACCCCAGAGAAACCGCACCCTTGGCGCCAGATCTGCTGTTGACACAAGGCTTTCCCCCAGTGTGGGATCAATGAAGTTCATGTTTTTAATAATTATCATCCATGTCAGTCCTCCGCTGCTCAGATGGTGGCAGTATGTTGTGCATGTTGTTGTTGCCTGTTTTTATCTTAGCGTTCGTACTGTCTCTTATACACATC
>JAFBJS010054572.1:124644-136186 GCA_016785265.1 Paraplagusia blochii | reverse complement strand
GTTAGTATTTTTTTTATAATTGTTGGTAAACTCAACTTCTACTACTTATAGAACCTCGTTGCCAACCCTCCCCACCCCAACCCCTGTCTCTTATACACATCTAGATGTGTATAAGAGACAGGTCTCTAACCCATCCATCACGACTGGTCTCACAACTGTCCTGTAAACCTTTTCCTTCACCTTTTCCATCCTGCGTCCACACTAGTCTTCACCTCAGTCACCACAGCTCTGATCAATTGGTCCTCTTCTTCCTTTCTTTTCAGCTTGTCCCTTTTTTCAGGGGTTGCACCAGCAAGTCAACAATTTCCATCTCCCCCTGTCCTCTGTATCCTCAACTCTGACTCCAACTACCTCCATGTCCTCCCTCACTGCATCCATCGATTTCCTCTATCTCTAGGATCATTCTTCTACCAATGTCTCTACTGTCCAAATTTGTCTTCTCTAGCTTTTTCTCCAAACCTTCCTGTCTCTGTTGTCCCTCTAATCAACTCATTCCTGATCCTGTCCATCCTTGTCTCTCCTAAAGAGAATCATCTTTAACTCCTCCACCTCCTCCTCTGTCTCCTGTCTTCTGTCTATTCCTAGTGTCTCCAGTCCATCCATCGTGGCTGGTCTCACCACCGTCCTGTAAACCTTTCCCTTCACCTTTTCCATCCTGACTCCACTCTCTTCCACAGTCTCCACTGCTCCGAACAATTGGTCCTTAGTATCTAAACTCCTTCACCTCCACCACATCTCCTCCTCGCTCACAGAAAATAAAAATAAAAATGATTTTCCTTGCAGGGAGGGGGGAGGGCGGTACAGATGCCCTTCTTGTCTAAACCAGGGGGAAACCCTGTAACCTGTGGTGGAGCCTCATCTGCCGATGGAACACATGCTGTAATGGAATGCTGGTTATTGTAACCAGTACATGCTAACTAGACTTTAATGCCACGGCTGAAGTCAGCATATGTTTAAACCTGCGTCAGTATAAACTAACACTTACTCACCAGGACACTTTCACCCACTGAGTCAGAGACCTGACCCCTGCCCAAAATCCCATTCATTTCCAATTTGGAGTGATTCACTGCTGCTCCGTGTCCAAACACACCCAGTAGCTGTAAAAGCTCCTCTGTTACTTCTTTAACATTTCGTGCTTGTTTCTATTTTTGGCCGTTCCAAACTGTTCTGTATCACTTCCTGAGTTGAGTGGAAAACATGGACCTGCTGTTGATTTTTATTTGGATAAGGAAGACTTCAGGGGGAAACTAATAACCTCAGCAGCCATGAAGTCAGTCGGAGACTTCATCTGTGATTACACTCAAGGTTTTTTTTTGTTTTTTTTTTTTTATCCTTGTCTTATTAGTGATTCTGCCCTTATTAATCTGCTCAAACTTGTTATACTCCTTTATGAGGGTCAAGAACTTTTATTAGAAAATGTTCACCATCTTAACGCAGCTTTCACTTTGAATCACCTCTACATCTGCTGTGTTTTTTAACAATGATTCACTCCGGCACCATCATCATGTGGTTGGAGAAGTGGTTGACTAATTGGTCTTTTAATTACATATAATGTCTTAAAGTTTCCTGGCTGAGGAAAAAAAAAATCATTATTTAACAAAGTTCTACTCTAAAGAATAAGGTACACGCTGAGAACTGGCTCTGCCCAAGAGGGAGGAACAATGATTCGCTTTACAGCTATGACAGATAGTTATGGACACAACTAAGAAAAAACAATCTTTTAATTAAAGAAGAGGAGGAGGAAGACGTCAAAATAATCAAGAATACAATTATGATCCGGCCATTACTTTGGTCCAGAGGCAATGTCTCTGTGGTGTGGTACCCAGTGTTGGGAAGTTACTTTGAAAAGTAACTTATTACTTTACTAGTTACTTCTCTGAAAAAGTAACTAGTTACGTTACTAGTTACTAAATCATAAAAGTAACTGATAACTAGTTACTTTACTTTAAAATTACATTAAAAAGTTTAGTGTCGTGTTCTGTAGCATTTTGACGGGCAACTTTATCGTAACCTCAACTTGCCACTTGCCGTAGTCTTGCTTGTGGGTGTGTGTTGCTGTACCGCGTTGCATGTGTGTGAGACTGTTTAGATCCCTATAAGGTAAGAAGACCTGCCCAGGTCTCTTTCTGATTGGCTTAGCCTGAAATGTTAACCTATATCAACCAATCATCGCTCCTTTTCAACGCATGGGTTCAGTTAGGGTGCACGGCCGTCTTTCACTCATGACTAACAGGCAGCAGAAAGGCTCCACCTCCACACAGTCCTCTCCCCATGGCCAGGAGATAGTAACGTGTAACAAACCCTTTTACGCCACAGTAACAATAATAGCGTTACTGAATGGGAAAGGTAACGCTTCTCTTTTTTAGTTACCGAGAAAAGTTATTTCGTTACAAAATATCGCTACGAGTAGCTACGAGCTATGGGCTACGAGTAACGGTACCACCACCCAACAGTGGTGGTACCCCAGGGTTCAACTCCTTGGCGAGTTCGAATCCCAGTTCCAGTGAGCTCGCCACCTGCAGGAGGGCACCATGTGCTGCAATGGGATTTGGGTGGCAGTTGTGGAAACATCTGTTCCCGCAATCCAGCATTGGATAAGCAGGTGAAAATGGATGGATCCACTGGGGAGGAGGAGGAGGAAGAGGAAGCTAGGAGTGGATGCTAACTGTTGCTCTCTGAGACACAACAAGACTAATTCTCAGCAAACAAAAAAACTAATTCTTGACAATTTGTTTCATTCTGTGCACAGATGGCGGAAAGACGACGACAAGTATGGACAAGGAAACGTCTTAGATTTGGATTTATTTTATGTGGTGTTTTAATCTGGACAGTTGTCCATTAGCTGTTGTCATTCCATCCATTTATTTTCACCTGTTGACCTGTTACTGGGTAGAAGGGACAGCAGTCTCCTCGATTGCCACCCATATCACATCGCACCACACCTCACCTTCCACCAGGTGGAGAGCCCACTGGAAACCAACTGCATAATTCAGGATTTAATCTTTCCCAGGAGGTGAACCCTGGAGTTTCAAACCAGCAACACCGACTTAACCTCTGGGCCAAAGGGAAGGTCAGTCATTAGAGTCCGTATTATTATTATTTGTGTTTGTTTTCAGTGTTTACACAGTCCTCCTTCACATGTGTTTGTTGATGTCCACTTAGTTAACACATGATTAATCACGTGTTTATCCATCACTTTTGTTTGACTATTTTTCCCTCCGATCTGCAGTGCGGAGAATCAAAGATCGTAAAAACAAATGCTTTTGTTTTACGATCTAAGTTGGTCCATTGTGGACAGATGGTTGTATTTAGAGTCAAACTGCAACAATAGTCTATTTGGCCGCAGATATTTGGGATCTGATAGCATCTTAGTCAAATACCAATTTGAGTTCAAAATAAGAGTTTTCTCTATATGACTTCCAGTGGGTTCACTGCCCACCATATGGAACTGTGTGATTTGGGCGCCAGTCATGGAGACTGTAGTCGGTAAAAACAAACTCCAAACCTCCTGAACCATACTGAAGATAGGACTGAAATAAAACATCTCACAATTTAGGTCAGGCATGGGCAAACTAAGGCCCGTGGGCCAAATGTGGCCCGTTCAACTTTGTAATCTGGCCCACCAAACTTGTTAAAATGAGTCCCTCCTGTACCAGCGTCTGCTGGGTTTAATATATCATGTAATTATATATTTTTGCCTTTGTTTTTGCTGCAGATTCCCATTAAAAGCATTTGAGAATTTTTGTCTTTATGGACGACTTTTACATTTTTTTTTTTTTTTAAAGTTATCTTAGTTCACATCAACGCTCTACCTATCTGCTCCTTATCTGACCTACAATTGGTCCAATTGTGGCCGGCAAACCAAATGTTTGCCCACCAAGGTTCTAGGTCAGGCATGGGCAAACTTTTTGACTCGCAGGCCACAATTGGTGCTAAAATTGGACACGGGGACCGAGCCCAGAGCAGAAAAATGTCGTGTTCATTCGACCTAAAATATTGCCATGTGTTTCATGGATAAAACATTTCTAATACCCTTTATAACGTCATCTGCTGGAGAAAACCATTATTGCAGGGAGAAGGCAGACGTATAATGATAATGTGGGCCGCATTAAAATGCTCAACGGGCCACATCTGGCCCCCGGGCCTTAGTTTGCCCATGCCTGTTCTGGGTCCACACTGAGCCCGCTTCATTAAATTCACAGAGGTGTCTGGTACCATCATGATCGTGGCAAATTGCTGTGAATCACTTCAGCAAATCACCGGCCCCGTCTGAATTGTCTCCTTCTCCTACTAGTTGGAAAGAAGCCGCAACAAAACAGCAGCAGCAACAACAACGGTGCTGAGTTGCGTTGCCAGGAACGTGGGAGCAGATGTCTGATGGGAGAGGTTCTTGCGCTACTTCTGCCAAACCTTCGGGGGAACTTAACGCTGACATTCAGGAGACAAGAGACGCCACAAATGAGAACCAGAGGATGGAGAAAGTGAGGGAGTGAATGATGCGATAGAGGCTGATGAGTGAAACATTGTCTCACATTAAAGGAGACGCTCACGTCCAGCAGCGGACGGCGGCCAAGTTTGTCCATTTGTTCATTTGAAAACCACTTCAGCCTGTTAGAGGCTGCAGGGGGAGCTGGAGCGCGGCCCAGCTGACAGTAGGTGGTTGGTGAGGTAAACTGTGGACAGAGGCTCCAATTGACCTAATCAGCACTTTACATGTCTCTGGGCCGGAGAAGGAAACCATGGTTCCTAAAAAAAAAAAAAAAAAAAAACATGCACACATGGTAAAAACATGACGTCCACACCGAACACCCATGCTGTAAACTGGGATGTGAACCAGTCACAGTCTGGGCCACAGCAGGGAAATCATGTTATCGTTAAATACATGTCAAGTTATTGACAAGTTATTGTTGATGTGACTGTTAATATTATGGAGATTTATTGTGAAAATCTCAGACGGTGAATGAAAAAGGAAACTTACAGGATATCTGTCATTTATATTGCATCACTTATCATGTCATTTAAATGGGGGAATATATTTAAAATTATTACACAAACACGCAAATGTGAAAAGACTTGTGTTTATGAAAAGGAAAGTTGTTTAAACGGTGGAACGTTTCGCAAACTCAGATGGTCTCCAATCTCCCAGGCTGCTGCGTAATTGTCAAAATACGAAATCTTACAAACTTGTACGTTTTTGTTTATATTGTTTTTGGCACTTTTTTCTGCCGTTTTTTAAACAAAGCCCAGAGTGAGTGGTGGGCAGGCGGGTTTTTTTTTTTTTTTTTTTTTCCTCCTTCCTGCCAGACTTGGATGTTGAAGCCAACAGTGAAACGGGATATTGTTGGGATAAATCTTGGCATTTTGAGCCTCCTGAAAAATCAAATGTTGGATAAAATGTTGGTCTCAAGTGCACACACACACACACACACACACCAGAACATACGTAGAGAGATAAGATCGGCCGATGAGATGTGTGGTCTTCTCTGTGTTCTTCTCCACAGAAACTGATCCTGTTTATTGGCCTGATGTTCTCCTCCATATGATGTTGTTGGTGACGGTACGATGCCAGGACATGCAGTAAATACTGTGTATTCAATAATACTGTGGTTTACAGATTGTGTCCCTAAAAGCCTGGTGGCCAAGACAAAAAAAAAACCCCAGAGTCACTGTCAGTTAACAGGACGGTTTCAACCTTTAAAATCATTCATTTTAAAGAAACCATTTTGGCCAGAATTTAATATTGTTGAGAGTCGGGGTCCATACACACGTCCAGTCCATGTCCAACACTCACAACACATGAAGTCTTGACTCTCAGGTGGTCCACAGATGTTGACTTTTTCAGTCATCATCTGAAATGTTATAGATACTGTTTGTAGGCCACATTCATGGGACGAAATGTCAGAAGCAGCAGATATTTGCAATGCTGAGATAATAATGGATGCTTTATTTCATGTTGTGTTGGTCTGGACTTTGTCTCAAACTCAAGGTCTGCAGCCCAAATGTGGCCCACCAGGTCATTTTGTGTGGCCCACGTTAGCTTAATGTCCTGAGATGCTGCTGGATTATAGAACCTTTTCTTCCTTACCTTCCTTCCTTTTTTTCCTTTCCTGTCCTTCCGTCCTTTGCCTTCTTTTCTTCCTTCGTTCCTTCCTTTCCTTCTTGTCCTTCCTTTCCTTCCGTCCTTACTTCCTTCCCTTCCTTCTCTTCCTCCCTGTCCTTTCTCTCCTTCCTTTCCTTTCCTTCTCCTCCTTCATTCCTTTCGCTCCTTCCTTTCGTCCTTCGTTCTTTCCTTCCTTTCCTCCCTTCCATTCTTTCCTGTCCTTCATTTTCTTCCTTCCTTTCCTCCCTTCCATTCCTTTCTGCCCTTCATTTTCTTCCTTCCTTTCCTTCTTGTCCTACATGTTCCTCCTTTCCTTCCTTTCCTTCCTTTCATGTCCTGCCTGTTCTTCCTTTCCTTCCTTCCTTTTCCTCTTTCCTTCCTTTTCCTCTTTCCTTCCTTTCTCTCCTTCTTTCCTTTCTTCCTTCCTTTTTTCCTTTCTTCCTTCCTTCCTTCCTTCCTTTCCTTCCTTTCCTTCCTTCTCTTTCCTGTCCTTCATTTCCTTCCTTTCTTTTCTTCCTTTCCTTCCTGCCCAAGCTGTTCACCCTTTCCTTCCTTTCTTCTTACCTTCCTTCCTTTGCATCCTTTTATTTGTTTCCTTCCTTTTCTTCCTCCCTTCCATCCTTCCTTTCTTCCTTCCTTCCTTTCCCCTCCCTTCCCTTCACTTCCTTCCTTCTGTCCTTCCTTCCTATGGCCTGTGATGGACTGCTCTCACCTGCTGAATGCTGGGATTGGGATTGTCACTAAGAAGCAGCCACTGGAGCTAAAAGAAGAAAATAAGTTATTTCTAAATGTGGCCTTTTTCATAGAAACAACCCAGAGATCTCAGTGATGTCATTCAGCCACAGGAGGCAGTGGTGCTGCCCCCGTTGGTCATTTGCATTCCTACCACGAAATCGTCCTTGGACACTGATGTCAGCGGCAGCAGCTGGTCTCAGGTCAGGCCTCACACCTCAGGTGAGACGTGCACTTTTGCACACGCTGCTCAAACGCCCTCAGTTCTGGCAGGAGAACGACGTGATTTGACTTGTGATGAAACACGGCCGTTATCAACATCTCGTCAAACAAAGCTTTTTAGATGGAACTGCACATTTGGCGTCTTCACCTCACTGTCTATAAACTGTTTCTGAATCCATCCAAATATGATTAGACCAACAATCACCAACCGTTAGGACGCGGGACGCCTATTTGAAGCACTTATTTGTTAATGGGGCGTCTCAGAAAATACACGGAGGCTGAGCCAGGAAATCACAGTCTGACCAGAGCTGCAGACCACAGACCTGCATGTTTTTTATTCCTCAGCCTGGCAACGGACAAGGAGAAATATTCTATTCTATGCTTGTAATAATTAATGGAACCATTATGTGGCAACTCCGCACATTTATCTTTAAACTTGTTCACACACAGTTAAGGTTGGAGATTGTTTCTAAAAGTCCAGAAGGTAGGGGAATGTTAAAATACCTCATGGTTAAACCCAATAAATGTAAAAAATTGGGGACTAAATTGCTGAATTCACGGTACCACAAAAATGACGGCACGTCGGCTGCCAGTTCCACTCTGGTCAGCGTTGTCGTAAGGTCTTTGGACCTGAAGTGAGTCTGGACCAGTGTTTTTACAAAACCTGTATCTCAGGTACTGCAGTAAAACTATTGGAAATAACAAATTAGCGCAGAAAGGACGTATGCAGGTCCATGTACTTCCTGCATCATTTGTGATGGACATTTTTCCAGCGGTTTGACCAGTTTACACAAATAGCAGAGACTCGGGGAGAGGGTGAGGGCAGCAGCAGCAGCAGCAGCAGCAGCAGCAGCAGCAGCAGATGTGTGGTTCAGATAACAGACCACAGCCATCATGGGCTGGTAACATGATGTATGGGCCGATTTTAATAACATAAACCTTCAAGCTTCATCTGGAAGCTGCACACACACGTGCATGCATCTGGACACACACGCACAGATGGTGCCACATGGCAGTTAAGAAACAAACTTCATCCCCTGCTCCTCCTCCTCCTCCTCCTCCTCCTCCTCCCCCGTCCTTACTCTGACGGAGTTGGAGCTCCTGCAGCCTCTTTCTCCCCAGGTCTGTCTTCAGTTACTTCAGTGGAGACAGTGGATCCTGGCTCTCAGTGGACAAACAGCATGGATAAATGGTCCAAAAAAAGGGTCCAAATGGTTCTGTTCCTGTGCTTTTTGAGCAGAAGGTTACACTTACAATGATATCCTGATGGGTCCAATCATGATGGTCAGAAGAGCGGTCACTTCTGTGTGACCCAGAACTTTTATTCGCTTCATTTCATCAAACGAGTAGATCTTCATGTCACTGAGTGTCCCAGAAGTGGCTCTCAGTTTTAAAAAGAAGGTTGGAGACCACTGTTGTAGGTACTATTCTTCCATTCTAGGTTACCATGGAAACCGTCTTTTTTCAACCGGTGGTCCAGAACTTAGAAATTCTTTAGTTTCTTCTGAAGGAATTATTTTAGATACATTTCAATCATTCCAGGTTCAATAGTTGTCTTGCATTTGTGGTTAATGATTGTGGCAAAACGTTCTTCTTCACCTTTTAGCAGGGGTTGCCACAGCGAGTCAACAATTTCCATCTCCCCCTGTCCTCTGTCCTCTGTATCTTCTACTCTAACTCCAACTACCTCCATGTCCTCCCTCACTGAATCCATCAATTTCTTTGGCCTTCCTCTTCGTCTCCTACCTTTATTGTGGCTAAACATTGTTTTTGGCAAAACGAAAAGAAAAGTCTTTTCTTCCTTGGTGATTTCAGCCCTTTATATTGTTTTTATCTGCTAACCTTTAGCATGATGATAATACCACAGTATGAGTGACGTCTTCAGTCTTCCTCCATGGACAGCTCCAATTTCTTTAAATATGACCTTTTACAGGCCTTGGCTTGGCTCGGTTCGGTTCGATTGGTCGGGTTCTTAGGTGAAAAACAGGAAGGCTCTTAGTATGGTGCAGTGTGATTTGGGTGGCAGTGGTGGAGACTGCGGTTCCTGCAACCTGGTCATGGATAAACAAGCAGAAATGAACGGACAGATGAATGAATTCTCACTATCATTATGGTGACTTTCTATTATTTCAGCTAAACTTTTCAACCTTAAAGTGAAATTTAAGGGATATTGTAGCCTTTTTATCTTGTATTTTTTTACTACAGTAACTCTGGTTTCTCTTAACTAACTGTCGGTATGCTTTAGGTTTTTTCTTTTCTATATTTCTACCCTTCCTCTCTTTCTTTCCTGATACTATAGAAGACTTTCGTGGTTTTTCGTTCTCGGTGTGGAGGAGCTAAAGCGTTGGTGTTCAGCCTCCTGTCTTCAGTTTCTGCAGGGCTGGGTTTGTTTAATCCAGTATCTGAGTTCAATCTTTCATCTGAGCCTTAATTTGAAGGAACTTTGAGAACATTTAGTGTTGGCCCCAGTTCCACAGCCAGTGGTTCTCCGTGGCTGTAGACCAGCCATGTTTTCATTCTCTTTAACTCCTTCCTACCACCTTCCCCTTCACCTATAGGACTGTCATTAAGTCGACCAGACGCTACTTCATCTGCTCCGTTACTGTGGTCCAGATAAGAGAGAGCGGCTCCTGACATTGACCTGTTTCTAATTAAGCTGTTTGTTATCACACTGGGCCACCTGTCTGCACGTGCAGGGCTGCGCGGCAGTGAGTGAGGAACACAGTTATATTTGATTGTACAAGAGTTCCTATGGCTGTGTCAATGTTTTTGCTTTGATTGTGAGCATGTTTGTGGATTCAGGTTCTGTCGTCAAGTTCCCTCTGTTCTGTTCGTTAGAACAAATAACTAAACTAACTGTGAATGTTAAGACTGGGTCATGGTTTGTTAACTTTTCATTCTGTTGTTTTTTTTTACTTTTATCTGATTATGAACTAAATTCTGTCCTGATTGGAATCAATATTTGGCCTTTTTTTTGGCATTTTCTTGAACCTGGCTGATATTTTATTAACTTTCAGCTCAACCATCAGCTGGGATGCTGCTGTGTGTTTCCACTGGCATCATAAATATTGAACCCAGTGATTTATTCAGATGTTTCCCAAACACACACACAGAGGCGACCAACATTCTACCTCAGCGGCAGCTGCTGATCGTAGTCAGCACGGACTCATTTTTAAATTTCTAAATCCCAGAATTAAACAGACTCGGGCTCCGACACCCTGGTCATGTGGTTCCACTTTTGACTGTGATTGTGTTCCTCCTCATTATTCATTTGAACAGAGCAGCAGCAGTGGCCCAGCACTTGTGCTAAATGCCTTCCATGTGTCTCTAATTGCCTCAGTCGAGGTATTTAAACACAAGGTGAAGTCATTAACACATGGGCACGTCCTCAGATGTGGAGCCAGTTCAGCCCTGGGTTGGGGAGTCGGACCACGTCCACTGAGGTTCCGGGCCTGAGGTCAGTACATCTAAAACAGCTCGGAGTCGACGTTAATGTAAATATATGGTGTGGAATAACTAAGGATCAATACGTTGTAGATATTTAATGAAGCTTTTTTATTATTTTCTGATTAGAGTTGAGTGTTCGATTCTTCACTTCCTCGAGACCACAGTCCTGAAGACGTGCACAAAACCTTTGAATTAAAACAGGGACGATATATGGGTTAACAGCACCATCTGCTGTCTGATAATGGAAACTGCAGCCATGCAATTAGGGTCGACACAGGCCGAGAAAATGTGGAACAGAATTTGTAAAGATCTGAGAAGAAGATAAGAAGATATGAGATCAGACCAAGATCAGCTGAGGTTTAGCCATTGGATAAAGGACTTTTCTGTGTTTCTGATTTATATCATTAAAGTGTTTCTGCAGAAGAATGAAAAAACAAACACCAGATATATTGTATATATACAATATACAGAGTGTATATATATATATATATATATATATATATACTATATCTTCTTCTTCTCCTATTGGCTTGTCCCTCTTTCAGGGGTTGTCACAGCGAGTCAACATTTCCCATCTCCTGCTGTTCTTTCCATCTTCTACTCTGACTTGTCTTCTACCTGGTAGCTCCATCTCTAGGATCATTCTTCTACCAATGTATCCACTGTCCCTCCTCTGAACATGTCCAAACCATCTGAATTGGTCTTCTCTAGCTTTTTCTCCCAACCTTCTTGTCTTCTGTCTATTTCTAGTGTCTCTAATCCATTCATCATGACTGGTCTCACAACTGTCCTGTAAACCTTTTCCTTCACCTTTACTATCCTGCATCCACACTATTCTTCATCTCAGTCTCCACAGCTCAGATCAATTGATCTTCTTCTTCCCTTCTTTTCGTCCTGTCCCTTTTTTTAGGGGATGCACCAGCGAGTCAACAATTCCTATCTCCCCCTGTCCTCTGTATCTTCTACTCTGACTCCAACTACCTCCATGTCCTCCCTCACTGCATCCATCAATCTCCTCTTTGTCTCCTACCTGGTAGCTCC
>JAFBJS010054572.1:102403-124328 GCA_016785265.1 Paraplagusia blochii | reverse complement strand
CCTAAAGAGAACCTCAGCATCTTTAACTCCTCCACCTCCAGCTCTGTCTCCTGTCTTCTACCTATTCCTAGTGTCTCTAATACATCAATCATAGCTGGTCTCACCACTGTCCTGTAAACCTTTCCCTTCACATTAACTGACACATTTTTCATCACATCATTCATCAGCTGCAGCTCAACACGTCAGCGTCTACGTCAGAGGACTTCCCTTTAAGTGTATCTGTGATCAGCACATGGGCCGAGCAAACATTTGAGGACATCCCACCGGGTCCTGCTGAGTTGTATACATTCACACACACACACTCGCACACACACTTGCGGCACAGACACAGGAGCACAAACAGAGAGGAGGAGAGAAAGATTGAACATGTGTCCCCCAATTTTTCTTCATAGATACCTGAGAGCCTGCTGCACCTCCACTGCTAGAATTCATAGTTTGTACCACAATCAGTGCACTGATTTATAACATTAATATTCAACCACACAACTGCAAGACAGTTATGAGAATATGGAGATGTATGTGTACCTAAAAGAGTCAGAAAAGTAACAGAACTAAAAAGAAATGCCAAAAATTAGTAAAGTAAATGGCTAAATACTTCAGAGAAAACATGTTTTAAATAGTGTTAATTCACAATTTTGTTTAATATAGAAAAATGTCAATAAAATTGTTTTTAGACCCATAAATAACTAACTTTTAACAAAAACTAGTTAAAAGAATAAAATGACTAAAATCGGAAAATGTTCTTTATTAATACCCGATGTGGAAACATATAATAAAGTATGACAATATATATTGATATATTGACTATATATATGTATATATATATATATATATATTATATATATATTAGTTGAAATAAATGTAAATGTAACAGCTGAAGGTTAGCCATCATGTAGTTTCAAGTATCAGTATCCAACAGACAAACTTGCTGAATCGTCCACATTAAAGTTGGTTTCATTTAATCCATTGATCAGTTAATCCCTGTGTTTCACCATCATCCTTCCTGTATTTTATTTATGGAGTAGAGACAACGATAATACAGTAGAACACAGGGGCCTTTCAGTGTGTCCGTGTGTGTGTATTTGTGCTGGAGGGTCGTAAACAATAGTAACGTTCCCTAAATGAGGGGATCATCGTTACCTGTGATTTCCATGAATTTGATTAACAGCAGCAGATACACACATTCACACACAGAGAAAGGCGGGGTGTAGGGGGCGCCATTGATCAGGTTAAAGACCTTGTGAATTTGATCCCTTTTGTTCGAGCTGAATGATTGGAGATGATCCCTGAGGATTAATAATAACCGAGAAAAGGGAGAAACGCGTGGGGACCGAGGGGCGGGGGAAGTAAACACGTCATGACGTAAAGCCATGCGTCACTGGGCAAACAGGGGCGGGGGGACACGCTGACCCGGGAACACAGGATGGGAATGTCAACGTCAAGTAGGGGCTTTGGATGGATGAAAAAAAAAAAAAGAAAAGAAAATGAGAGCGTGTTGTCGTGTGCGTCACTGCTCCATCGTTCGTTTACTCTCCCGCCACTGGTTTCATGCTGATAACAGACGAGTGAGCAGAGAACCAGCGGCGACAAAACGTAATGAAGGCCGCGGCCAAACTTTGTTTAACTGATCCACGGTATAAAAACCGCAGTCAGAAGACCACACGGGCGGCTCAATGTAAAACAAAACAACAATAAATGTTAATAAAATATGTTTGGACATTTTTAGCCAATCCAAATGATATTCAAACATCATTTAAGTCACCACGGACGTCAGTTGTTGTCATCGTGCTATGCTACGCTTGGCTAATAAAGCGAATGACGTTTAAGTTTCGACTTTTGGGAAATACCTTTATTAAAATTGCTTTTAAATGTAATTTTTTTGATAATTCGTAATTTGAAAAATGTTTTTATGTGTGTGCCCATCCTAGGTCCCTACATTTAAGTGACTTTTATTCGTTTTTTGGCTTTTTAATTAGTTTTTGCTACATTCAGTGCTAACTTTAGCCTCACTGTATTTGAAGAAGCCTGGACTGTCGTTAGCCGCTCTTTCTTTCACCAAAAAATAACTAAAAACAACAGTTTAATTTGCTATTTTACCTATTTTTCAGAGACTTCCATCAATTTTACTTATCTTACTTCAAAATGATCCTGACAACGTCAAGATAGGTAAGTGACAGCATTTTTCCCCATTTAATTAATCAATAATAATAAAGAGAAGATATATACGCTGGGTTTCATACATTTTATGAATACATATACTCATATATATATATATAATATACATTTACAATTATTCAGTGGGTTCATGATATGGTGCTGTGATTTTGATATACATATATTTGTGTGTATATATATATACATATATATGCAATCAATCAACATATGAGAAAAGAAATCAAGAAATAAAAATAACAAAATATTCATATCAGCAAGTACTTTCAGTATTTACTATCAGCAATTTATCAAGTCCAAAAACACAGATATTAATAATAATACATTTTATTTCTAATGTATTTTGTGATCCACATACAGCCATGCAGTTTCCATTGCCTTTTAATGGAAACGATTAGTGAGGTTTATCACTTTTCTGACGCAGAAAAGCCCGTGTATCTCTTGACTTTTTCACCGTAACTGCTGCTCTGACCTGCACGTGCAGCTGAAGGGAAATTAGTCTTTTGTTTATATATTATTTGCTCTATGTTCCCACTCTCGGGTCATTTTCACCTTCCCTTTGTCCATTTTGACACCATTGTCAATCAGGGAGGGGGCGGCCATCATGTTTGGATTAATACAGGGGGGTTCGCTCTTTAACACGCACGCTGACCACAGGTATGGAGCTCAGTCCAAGTCTCACTAAAATGACCGTAGCACCTCTGCACCTCTGCCTCCTCACCTTCGCTCTCCTGCGGATGAGAAGCGTGGTTTCCATCGCTCTCCCACCGAGCACAGGGGCGGTGGAGAGGCGGCAGCAGCGTGACATGGACCCGGACGAAGCTAGAACAGTGAGCCGGGAGCTGGACGCACTGCTCCACCTGAAAGACTCGTTGCGCGGTCCGGGCACTGCTCCGCAAAAGAAGGCGCCTCAGTTTATGTTGGATCTCTTTAACGCGGTGTCTGTGACGGACGGGAGCCCGAAAAGCCAGAAGGACATTTTGGAAGGAAACATAGTGCGGAGTTTTGAGGATAAAGGTCAGTGAAATACTTCATTTTATTTTGCATCATGTTGAATTTGTTAGATGTTCTTTTTTGTTCACGTGAATTTAGCGAAAACGTTAAAATATATCTGTGGTAAAGATGCTTTGGTAATGCGTAAAAGTCATCCACATGCGTAATTACGCACGGTCCTGCTCTTGTTTAACGGATAAAATGTATGTCCCATTTTAACTTGCACGTTGAGACTGTTTTTTTTAAATGTTATGTCTACAATTTGCAGGTCAGACTGGAGAGAGATTTCACTTCTTCAACCTGTCGTCTTTTGGCAAAGAGGAGAGAATGATCAAAGCTGAGTTTCGTTGGTTCAGAAAGAAACAGAAGTTCAATCTTGGAAAGTCACATAGACCTCATTTTTACAAGGTAAGATTAAATTATTTTATGTATTTAAGAATGAATTTGACCTTTATTTAATCTGGAAAAAGTGATATGGCTGTGTAGATGGAAACACAGCATCTATTATGTCATACATCCATATTTCGTCAACACCAGACTGAACTAGGAATTTTAGGATTCATATCTAGGTTAACTTCACCAGTTAAAAGATGCAGATATATTATTCACACTATCAGAGTGCAGCAATTAATCAAGAAGAGTGTTTTCTATGAGAAATACACACAAAAACAAACCTGGATGGAGGTTACTGTTTTGTATTTTTTGCACAAAATTGAAACATCACTTAAGACATTATATTCAACTTTGCGGTTTTGAAGAATGAACTGAATTTATTTGTCTGTTGCTCCCAGTACTCCCAAAGTAATGGTGTTTAAATGTCAAAAACAGATGAAGTGACTGTTGGTCTTGGTGTTTCAGGTGGATTTATACGAGGTACTTGACAGTAGAGTTAAACCATGGAGAGGAAATCTCATCACATCCAGGTTGGTGCCGCTCTACACCCAAGGATGGGAAGTCTTCAACGTCACCCAGACTGTAAGACAATTAGAATTTATATTCGATGTCATGATAAAGATAATTTTACAAAGTCTGTGGATGTTTAACCTGTTTTATTCCCGCCAACCAACAGGTGGCCAAGTGGATCCGTAACAGTCAGGAAAATAACGGCATCCTGGTTGTAACCACACTTCCCTCTGGCAACTGGATGGAATCATCAGTGTCCACATTCAAGCAGAATGGAGAGATGATGCACACAAACTCCTACCTGGTGATATTCTCAGATGATGGCAGAACAGGAGCTTCTAACCAGTCGTACCTGGGTAAGAGTGTCATCAGTGTGATGCTGATGATGAATTTTCTGTTTGTAGAACTATTTAAGTTTCCTTAAAACAATATGTAAAAACAGGTTTTAGGAAATAATTAAGGTTGTAATTCCATAAATTAATGGGTTCTTTAATATCTTTAACCAAAAGGTTTTACAATATATTTGATGTATATGTCTCAGTTGATCAAATTCTTACAGATTTTTTTCAACCTTCATTATTGAAAGTTGATTTTTGTACAACAAGGACAGTGGTTATATTGGTAGAAGAATGCTAGAAATGGGGCTAGCAGGTAGACAAAGAGGAGATCGGTGGATTCAGTGAGAGAGGACATGGAGGTAGTTGGAGTTAGAGTTGAGGATACAGAGGACAGGGTGAGATGGAAAATGTTGACACCCCCTGAAAAAGGGACAAGCTGAAAAGAAAAGATTATTAAAAGTTGAGTTATTGATCGTGTCTATTCTTCAGGTCATGGTCGGCCTTTAGCAGCAGCATCACCGCCCCTTGAGCACCAGAATCACCGCGACAGAAGACGACGTGCATCTCCAGGCCACTCCCAGCCGTGCCAACGTGTCCCCCTCTTTGTGGACTTTGAAGAGATCGGCTGGTCAGGCTGGATCATATCACCTCGCGGATACAATGCCTACCACTGCAAAGGCTCCTGCCCATTCCCTTTGGGTGGCAACCTCCGGGCCACTAACCACGCCACCGTGCGCTCCATCATGCACGCTCTCCGACTCTCAGCAGATGAAGTGGGAGCCCCGTGCTGTGTGCCGGACACATTGCAGTCAATCAGTTTGTTGTATTTTGATGATGAGGAAAATGTGGTTTTGAAGCAATACGACGACATGGTGGCCCTTAGCTGTGGCTGTCACTAAAACTTATTTTTATTAGTTATTTTGTGCAAATGTTTAAATATTGTATTATTTTTAGAAATAAAACCAACTATTGTACAACTCCCACCTCCTATTCAAGTCACTTGTTTCACCTAAAGCCTCAATTGTGTTCCTGTGAAACAAAAACACTACCAAATACAACTTATTGAAATAAATCTATTGTGTTCAACTCTAAATTATTGTACTTACTGCGTATAGATTACAAGTATATTATGAATAAAACTTCTGATTATTTATATATATATATATATATACTGTATATACGATATAAATACGAAAAAGGCAGCGGTAACATTATGCATTCGCAAGGCTCTTGAAACCGTTAAAAAAACAAAGCCACCGCGATCTTTCATCCAAAAGAGTAGGATGCCGTTTCATATCATGGCCACTAGATGGCGGTATATGGCCGGATTCTGCGCAAACGGATTAAAATCTGTGTACAAGACAATTAACAAGACATGGTTCTGTAAAAACAGTTGGTTTTATTGGAATGGATTACAGACACAATACAGCCTTGCCTTTACCCTAGTTAAAAAAATGCCAAATGAGACAAACATGCAAAACTGATTTTCTTTGCGTAATAAAAAACAAGTAACTTTCACTAACTCCAGTACAGTACGTTATTCAACATGTGTGACTTTCCATTTTGGCATGCAGGATATTTCAACACACTGGTGAGGAACATTAACTAAATTATTTTCTATTTTATTGCATGTCTTATATTTCAACTTTTCTACTGAACACTTAAGAGACTGGGAACTACAACTCAAAGCATAATGACGTTGCAGGTAGTACAAAATACTGAAAACAGATTGTACCTGTTAAATATATTAAGATGAGCATTTACAATAAATATATCACATTTACATTAAAGCTTTTTTCCTCTCTTTACACTAAATACAGTATGTACGTGGATACTCCATGTCCTTTGTCACATATTATCTTACACCAGGTATTCAGTTCACATCCAAATATGACCATTCAACATTTATTCACAGTCAAACTTTTCAGTTTATCCTCAGAAACATTCCTTTTAAGTCCATTGTTATTATGACAATAAGTATAACACAACTCAAGCCAAGCAACGACTCAGTGTCTGTATTTAGAATGAGAGATATCTTTAGTTAGAAAAGGGAAATCCAACCAGGACATCCTTCAAACATTGTAATTCCTTGTTGATTTACTGGTCAAGAGTATAAAGATTAAAAACACCAAGATTGACAGTTCTGTATCCTGAATGAGAAAATTTTCTGGCTGAAGAGAAGTTTATTTAATACCGTCTAGGCTTTTGTGAACAAACTCTAGACCACAGGTGTCAAACTCAGGTCTGGGGACCAAATCTGGCCCGTAGTGTAATGTTTTTTGGCCCGCCAGATCACATCATATATGTACTAGTTGGCCCATCAGTATAAAGCCTTTATATACTGGTAATACGTAGTATTAGCGAGACATGGTATTTGTTTTAGCACGGCTTTTGTTGTTGTTGTAGGTCTGTAAAACCATCAACCCAATAAAAGGATCTGGAAAGACTACAGATAAAGGCAAATAAAAAAATAAGGCAAATGATGTGTGTTTTATTTCATTTTGATTATTTTATAATATAAATATAATAATATTAATATTAAGCAGCTGTTCCAGATCCAATGTTCCCAAAATCAACTTTTAATTAGGGGCAGCAATTGACATATGGCAAGCTAGGCAGTTGCCTCTGGCTTCAACCACTAGGGGGCTTGGTCATTTTTTTTTTTTCTGCAGGCACTGATAGGGTGGGGGCTCCGGCGATGAGTTCCAAGAGACCCTAGCAGCGGCCCTGCATTTGATATCGGGAGAAGGGGAAAGATTTACATTTTATTTTTTAATAAATATTCATTCTGACTCGATACTTTATGCCAGATTTTAATTGTGGCCCACTGTGAAATTGAGTTGGACAACCCTGCTGTAGACCATACGATAATTCTTAGTAAATCACCATAGCCTCTGATACTAGATGCCTTTGGATCCTTCATAATTTATATAAAGTTAATTTGTGTGTATCCTTAGGATGAATTTTCTTTTCAAACCTCAGCTGGGACAGTCCAGCTCCTCTGTGCTCATAAATTCCCCTAGAAAGTGGTCGTGTTGACCAAACACAGGCTCTAAATAGGGCTGACCCTCTCGGCAGTGTTTTTGCCTTGATCTTTCTAGGTGCCTCTGTTCAAACTCCTCTGGATCTACACTTACAGTTTGGATGGTAGTCTTCTGAGCCATTGGGGACAAAGGCACTGGGACAAAGCCATGGTACACAACGAGAGGTGGAGACCTCAAGACCTCCATGGGTGATGGCTGAGGAATGGTGCCATCTTGTGGTTGAACCGGCAGCTGTACATAACTGCCCGTTTCAGGATCAAAGAAGGTTTTTGTCTTGATCTGCACAGGCATATCGACGACAAAATACTGCCCTGAGTCAGGATCCTGCAGGAGCTTGCGTTGCGTCACAGGGAATGACTGGGTCACTATAGCGTGCTCGTAGCTGGACTGGCGTGAAAGCTGGCTGTTGTGACTGGACTGGCGGGAAAAAGTGGGAGGTTGAGGTGCTTCAGTGCTGTAGGCATCAATACTGTGACTCCTCCTTATTATGTTTTCTCTTGGTGCCTTGTCTCGAACTCGCCCTCTTTGCTGGAGTCCATCCATGATGGATTTCTCAATGTGCTGGGACCTTGTGTTGAGCTTCTCGTTTATAGACATATCAGCACTAAATCTACGTTGCGCTTTATCTCCTACTTGTCGGTCATAGCTTTGGGATCGATTTGAAGGTCTGTCTGCCACAGACTTCTCACCGACATGAGCTTTGTAGACGGGTACATTACTAAATACTCGATCAACACTGTAACGCCTGGATTTATCTCGAACGTTTCTGTTGCTGCTGCGACCTTGTCTTTCATTGTCAACACTGGACAAATCTTCTTTGCTTATCTTGTTGCTGTCCAAGAAATCAAGGTTTTGTCTGTGACTAATGCTGTTCACTTGTGTTTTATCTTTGAGGGTGTGATCTATGCTGTGACCTCTTTTTTCATGGGATATTTGCTCACTGGTGTCATTGCCGGTTGTGCTATGATGATGGTGATGATGATGTTGGTCATCTTCCCTCTTTTCTCTGTGTTTTCTCTCAGAGCCCTTGCTGCCACTCCTGCTGGTGCTAGGCTTTTGCTCAGATTTGTCACTCTTATGTCTCTCAGATCTGTGTTTGCTGCTGCTGTTGTGAGATGACTTGTGAGGAGTCTTTTGGGCTTCCTCCTTCTTTATCCTCCTGTTTGTCAACTTTATGGCCTTGAGAACAGCCTTTTCGGATTTAGGTAGGACAGCTGGTGGTTTAGGTAGTCCCGTTTGACTGTCATTACCACTGCAAGTAGAGCCTGAGCGCTCACTGGGAACCTTGGATACCTCATGATCTACGGGGACACTTGTGCTTATTTTTATCTCTTCAACTGTATCAACTGTACTCGTTGTCAAGCTTTCGACTTCTTCTGATAGTGGACTCGCTCCAGAGAACCCACTATCCTCTTGAGGGACTGTAAGGAAATTACTGAGCTGAGGTTTCTTTGGGTTTTTATCTTGTAGATTTGAGAGTTCAGACAACACAGGAGGTGAATGGTTGATAACAAATTGTTTGGGTTCAATGTATTCTTCTGGAGTTATGATGGCTGATAATTTTGGAGCCGCCTTTTCCTGAGGTACCTCCTCCTCGCTTCTCTGTAAAATAGTTGTTTTTGGAGCCCAAGTCTGTGCTGTCTTTTTTGTCTTGCCATTAAATGTATTGTCTTTGACTTTAAATAAGGAGGGGATCCCCAATGTTGGTGAAAGTGTGTTCGTGGGTGACATTGTTGTCTCATCATCCTGCTCGTGAGTGGCGCTTTGTTCTGTGAATGTGGTTCTCTCTTTGTTGTCATTGTGTGGAACTTGGGTCTGTTTGAGAGGGGATGCTATTTGTGACCTCATAAGCTCCGGCTCACTCTCATGAT
Source organism: Paraplagusia blochii (assembly GCA_016785265.1). NCBI lineage: Eukaryota > Metazoa > Chordata > Actinopteri > Pleuronectiformes > Cynoglossidae > Paraplagusia > Paraplagusia blochii. The sequence continues at coordinate 115,007 of JAFBJS010054572.1, read as the reverse complement.
CACTCAGAGAGTAATACTCTGTCCTGTCAGAGTCCTGTTTGGTGTTAGGTGATGTGCACAACATTTCCTTATCCAGGTCTCTAATCATGTTTTCTAAAGAATGGTAAACATATGACTCCACGTCCTCTTTTCTTTGAAGTGCACTGTCCACAGAGAAATAGGAGGACTTAGAGGACAAACTGGATTGATCAGGTGGGCTCTGATTAATGCTAACACCGTTCACCATTAGTGTGGGTGAGATGATGCTCCTGGGAGTTTCACTAACTGCCTCTGTATCTGCACCAATGTCCTGAGTGAGGTTACTTCTTTTGCTAACTTCGTCAACTTCAAAAACCTTACCTGCTCTGTGATCGAGTATTAATGAATGATCTGTTTTTAGAAGAGTCATTTGTTTTGACTTAGGTGCATCCTCTGGCTTAGTGTTACTGTTTTCAAACATAGTATCCCAAGATGGACTTAAATTTTTCTGCAAGTCATTTGCCTCCATTGTATCTCCTCTAAACTTTGGTGTCACTCCCAAGGTGGGCCTAGATTGCATGTCATAACCAGAAATAGGAGGACTCTGCACTGGCCCGGCTCCTTCCAAAAGTAGATTACTGTCAACTTCCTGTTTTTCCAAGTGTGTTGAACTAATATTATTCATACCTGTCTCACAATTTTCAGACATCTCAGTCTTGTAGAAGCTATCTTCATCCAGCATGCTGATGCTATCGTGTCTTCTGCCACCTATTCTTTTGTTCCTGGGAGGAACTCGAGGTGTATCCAAGGGTTGGCATCTAATTTCTTGGGCTACACTCTCAGCACTTTCTTCTGAAACCCTTCTCTCAACATAGACTTTATCTTCTTCCTCTAAATTGTTAGTTGGATTATCTGCTAGTTTATTTATAACAAGTTTGCCTTGAGTTTTTAGCTGTGGCTCAGCCCTATCCATCCCTGGTAAAGCTATCCTACCGCCTAGTCTGTGACTTTCACCAAGTCTAGGTTCAGCGTGTGAAAGAATCTGTCTCACAAGATTATGATCTCTCAGATCCGTTAACCTATCTCTGATATCTGTCTCTTTTTGCATTGAAGAGCTGGACATTTTTTCTTTGCCTTCCACTTTTGAATCCTTCATAATGTGTTTACTTTGCTGTGTCCTTTTTACAAATCTCTCCTCACTAACTTTCTCATCAATAATTGCATCTTCTGTTGATTTCTTCTTTCTTTTTTCCCTCTCAGAAATGATCTCCTCGAGTGCCATTTTGGCCTTGTCATAATTTTCATTTATAAGTGCTTTGTTTACTATGACATTGTTGTCCATCACTGGGAAATCCTCCTGCTTCTCCTGGTCCTTGTCTTTCTTAGCAAATATATCTCTCTTAATTGATGTGTTCCCTCTCATGGACAACATTCCTCTTTTGATATTCCGGAGCTCTTTTGAGATCAAATCGCTCTTTACCCTGGCCTCTTTATCAATGTTAACAAGCCCAAATTTGTTTTTAGCATTGTCAAGAACACGGTCTCCAAATCTTGCCCTTTCCAATTCCTTTAGAGCTTGCAAGTCATTACAAATATGTTCACTGTCTCCTACATACACCTTCTCATCCCTCTCTGTTCTCATGTTCACATTCTCTTCATACCTTTTAGAATTTCGTACCTCCTCCTCATCTACTGCTGCACATCTTTGATTTTTTATGTAATTGTTCAGTCGAGCTGAGAAAATATGTTTGGCTTTAGTTGGTTCTGAAATGGATTCATATGCTTTTTGTGGCAAATCTAGTTTCTCCTCAACAGAATCATAATCTGTGGATTTTTCACTTACATTAGGTAGATGTTTGTCAACAGCAAGTTCAACATCAGACTTGGAAAAATTCCTCCTTGGAACAGGTGGAGGCTGTTTCACAAAGCTATGTTTATCCTCAGGGGTGATTTTAGCTGATTCACTTCTATTTTTGGAGATAAAAATGTCTTCTGGAACAGTCTTTTCTCTCTTCTTGTCATCTCTGTCCATTAAAAGGCCGTCCTTCTCCTCTAGGTCTCTCTGCTCCATTTCTTCTACGTCTGAAAAGGGTTTGTTGTTTTCTGGCACATGAGCGGCAGACCTAGCTTTATTTTTTGTTGCATTGATTGCCTCTTTTGCTGCTCTAATGACATCCATTGTACTTATGGCTTGGCTTCCAGATTCCTTTCTCCTAGAAATGGACTGAAATCCAAATTCTTCATCCTCTGCTTTGTCTGGTTCCATCAAGCAGGATATTCCTACTTGTATATTTGGTGACAACTTGTCTTTCTCAATTACATGGGGTGAAGTTACACGCGACTGATCTTGGTTGACAGTTACAATATTTGGGGAAAGCTCTTTGTCTGTTTGTGAGACTTGTGGGGGGAATTCTTTGTCTAACATGAGTGGTGACAGCTCATCAGATCCAGAATGTACGGGGCCAAAACCATTAGGGGGTACCTGAAGATATCTAGTATCTAGTACAGTACCAGTATCCTCTTGAGGAGCTTTCCTGTACAAGTGCAAAGATGGATAGTTTTGTCTTTTTGCAGCAGGGCTTCTGTGCTTTTTGGGTTGCAAAAATGGGGACATCAGATTTTCCTCACCTACCACTTCCTTCTTGGATTGAAGAAGATTAGAAAGCAAATAATCATCTGACAGATGACTCTCAGTGTGCTTTGAAAAAGTTGCCGTTGGTGTGCTGGGAGATTCCAAGATTGGACTGCAAACTGTCTGTCCGTCTTTCAGAATGGCAGGAGTGTTCAGACCAGACACATTACCATGTGTGAGTTTTCCATCATCTGAAATAGATGGTGATTGGACATTATCCTCGGGAAGCTCCAGAGTTTTAAATTTGGGTGGACTGTAACGGCTTTTAACCCGTTTTCTGTTGTCCTTGAGGTTGAAGAGAATGCTTGAAGCTAGGGATTTGTAGCCATCTCTTTTGATTGTAGGTTCTGGTGTTCCTTTGGCCTCAGAATTTGGTCTGAGTTGGATGTCAAGGACAGAGGGTGAGAGGATTTCCGATGTATCTGTTGGTTGTCTGGAGGGAATGACTGGAGTCATCAGCTGACAGATACTGAATGGAGTGGAGGCCACGGAGCTACACTCTTCAATTGCTTTTACCTCCACTGATTTGACCTCCTTTTTGACAACAGAAAAACTTTCATCAGCTGTCCGAGAACAAGTGTCTCTGTCCTGACTTGGTATTCCCGGCTGATTGACTGGAACAGCACTAGTTGCCCTGGATCTGTTTCGTCTCCAGGGGGCGGCAGTTCCCTCTCCTGCATGTGAAGAGCACCTCTTCTCAGCAGGAGAACCTGAAGGTTTTGGCAGAACCTTTGGTGGAGGAGGGGGAGGGATGGGTTTGGGAGCAGTGGGAGGAGGTTCAACTGCTGGCAACTCAACTTTCTGGCACGATTCTGACTCCGCTGTGTGCAACATCTCTTTTCTGTGCGAATCTGTCAGTTTTTTGTAAAAGGGTAAATCGTACCATTTAGGGTCAGTGTCCATGGGAAGAATGGACGGTACTGTTTCCTCCTGGCCAAATGGGAACTGATTGAAATCCCTCCAAGATTGAAAAGGGCTAAACTCGCTGTGCAGGAAAAAATTCTTGATGTTGAGTTTCTTTAATTTTACAGTGGTTTTCCCATTTTTTACTTTTGTTGATTTTCCTGAGGATAGTACAGAACCATTGTCCGTTTTGTCTGTCGTACCACCTTCAGAATGTCCATGATGGTTTCTGTATTTTCTGTCTTTCATATTAGCATGATAATCCGAGGAGAATTCCGATAACTCTCTTTGGATGCTCCGAAGGGCTGACTTATCCCATGATTCCCCATTAGTGTCTCCATTTTTATTCAGCAACCCTTCACAGCTTTTTTCTGTGACGCTGAAGGCCTTCAGAAAGGAGGACATGTTGGATATGTTCGTATGATGCTGCTGCTTCCATGGCATTGAATTGTTCTTTTCGTTTTTGCTTTGTCCATGCTTTTTAGATTCCTTATGGTGAGTCTTTTTCAGAGGATCGCCCACCAACGGTTTATGGCAACTGAAAGGCGAGTATCCGTACAAGAACTCGTCATTGTAAACTGCATCATCTCCAACGCAGAGACTCCGAAAGGCCCGGTCGGTCAATATGCTGACCTCCCGATCAGTCTCATCCATGAACAAATCCGTGAAGCCATTAGGGAAGCGATGGTGAAGCATACTTCCCATCCGATGGCTCACGTGACGCTTTTCCACTGAGCTCATGATGTCATCAGGCGTTTTCTCTCCTCTGCATCACCAGTTCTGAATCCTCTGCTGCTCCTGTAGCTGGGTAGTTCAGTTTCCAGATCAAGTTGTCATCTGGGAGGTGATGTGATATTTAAACATCCTGGAAAACAAAATAGAAATTAGTGTTAACCCTAACAATAGACAAATAACAGGTAGAGGGTTTTTTTTATTGATACGACTTTTATAAAATGGTTTAGGACTTGAACTGGTGACCTTTACATGCCTGACATGTGGCAGTTTCAGCCACGCTGTCAATATGCAGTCAGCAGACAAACACTTCATACCATGCGCTTGTCTATTTATATCACTGTGGAGTGAGTCCTACAGGAGAGTAGTTGTCGGAGCTTATACCTAAATCTGTTTACAACACAATATGTTCACCATTTGGGAAGTTAATGTGATGATAAAACAATTTCAGTGATTATCTGGCTAGTATATAATGTATATACTCTTGTCTGGCTAGTATATAACGTATATTCTAGCCAGACAATCACTGAAATTGTTTTTTTTTTCAATAAAGTTTTGAGATTTTAACATGGAACATTTTTGTCTAGGTGCTTTGAGATTAGCTTGGCTGTTTCTGTGACATTCTATAGAGACATTTTGGAACATATTAATGAAAAGTTATTTGAGTAACTTTAAATATATATTAACTTGTTTAACTTGACTTGTTTTACATGTTGAACTCATATTCTCAGTTGTACGTATTAGTAATAAGATAAACATTACTTATTTTAGTTACTTCTATCTTTAAAGTCTTTTGGCTACTTTGGCTACAAATGTATTTTTTTCCTTTTAGACATCTAATTCTTCAGTTTTCAGATTTGAAGATTTTGAAGAATCAGCCAACCTTATGCTGTTTCTCATTCAATGTTTATACTTTTAGTATCTCTCCCTACCTTCTGTCCCTATAATGATTAGCCAATTGACTTTACAGTGGTAAATGTGGCCTCTGTCTGGACGTGTTTGTAGTTTTACCTCAAGGTTTACTAACACAGCTCTGGAGATACATTGTGAATCATCATACTACTCTCAGTAAAACCTGAACGGCAGCTGCTCTACTGTAGCTGTCTTTAGCCATCTGGGTGAGGTCTTAGAATAGCTCATTAACCCATTTATGTGCCCTGACCCGGGAGCAGAGCCACTGGCATATAATTCAACTCACCAACTATCTGCACAACCCACTCTCTCCTTATAAGCAGAAGAAAGTGTGTTATGCAAATATAAATATAGACATTTCAAAAAGTACTGAGATTGTTTGAAGAGTTTTGTTATTACAATTAAAGCATTTTAATATACTCTGAATAGGGTATCATGTGGTTAGTGTTTAAAATGGAGTCAGTTACCAGTGTATCAAGACTCAAGGTTTTAAAAAAATATAAGTATATATTTGATGATTGTTATAATTGAACATCTAAAAAGGTATGTAAACTAATTTTTAGCTTTTGAAAGTTTAGAATACACATGGTTGCCAACACACTGTCAAACTTTACACCTACTAAGCTGTTGTGAACAGCCAAACCAAAGGTAATGAAAAAATAAATTCCTGACTGGACCATTATGTTTAAAGTTATTGTTGTGGTGCTCTCATATCTGCAGGTCACTTACAAGTTGACGTTCTTATCGTTGTTTAAGCTTAGTACCAAAGGGATTACTTTTCTAGAACCGAGTGACTTTACTGTATCCTGCAGCTAACTTGCTGAACACCTTGGCCTTCCTGCAGTCTTTCGATGCCAGCCGCCTCCCAGGTCTCATGACCAAAGATCAGTTAGCAACCACGGTGCTTTCCCAGCACCTGCCTGTGTATTTATATCCATGTAACAAAGAATCCAACTCACTTACAGGTTTCATGCACAAATTTCCAAATGTTAAGATTTTTTGAGTATTGTTACAACACGTTCCTGACAATATTTGTGTTCTGTCCCTGTCCCTCCTCACCTGCTTAAGGGTCTTTCATAATGATGGTCAATGTCCAGTCCTGACTCTGTTGTCAATGAATCCTCAGTGTAGGATCCAAATGTCCAGTGGCGTGCCACCTGCTGAACACAGACACAAATGATAAACAAAAAATTCTTAGAAGAAGTATCCAGGTTTGAAAAACACAAGGAAAACCTTACCAAAGTGAGTCAGGACCTCAGACTCATGTTGAAGTGCACTGATGTGTCCGGGCTCCTGATAGCCTGGAGAGCTCAGAAGAGATACCAAAATAGACTGACAAGTCAGTGTGGCCAAACTGAGCAGCAACTCAGGACTTGGGTCGAGAGCCCACATTGGAATAAGCATGAGGTGTCGAGTGGCAGGGTAGGGCAGACCAGCAGCATGAAATGGACACGGTCATTGGTTATTTTTGTATCTAAGCACTAGGGACCGATAGGTTCTCACAAGAACCTTATGCCCAGTGCTGGACCTTTGTTGCCAGTAGGGCTCATTGTTGATCAAAAGGGATTTGATCAGATGTTGGCGAGCGCAATCCAGGTGGTTTTCCTGTGTTTCCATGACTGCACTGGCCTATGTTTAACTGCGGTCACATTTTGCCGTTGTCACCCCAGGAAACTTTGGTCTCTGATTTAGGTCATTGCATCACTCATCTCTAAAAACGAGTCTGACCGACCCTGAAGCTCCACTCTGGTCAATGGTGTCTGTCTGATGTCTGATGACAAATCTGACCACAGTGGAGGTTTATGGGGGATTATACTTGTGGGCCAAGCTCTGTTTACAAGGAAGTGTAAGACCAGGTCATCTAGTTTTAGGACTGATGCAGCTGTTGTTGCTATGAGATTATGTTGGAATGAGGAGGGTATTCTTTTTTAACTTGTTTCTCAATGTGAGTCAAAGGAAGACAATTAGTGATGTCACAGGATAGGACCAGTGACCAATGAGTGTTTTTAATATTGTGGTATCATGTAGAGTGGGAGATAGATTTTTTTTTTACTTTGTGCATAATGTGCACATAAGTCATGGTCCTTATTACAATATTTTTTCCAGTGGTCAACATCGTTTGGTATTGTTATCTTATACTCAAAGATGTCTTGAAACTGTGTCAATGCTTTGATTCAATTATCCACATTGTTGATTTTACTCATCACTAACTTTCAACTGTGCAGAAATGTAGCTGTCCTACTACTCCATTGTGAAGGATTATTGAATCTTCTGACCATTTTGGATGAACCACATTTTGCTCCAACTCTCAATCAAAGTGAACGTTAACTTTCATAGCAACATGTGCGCATGGATTTAGGTGCAAACTGAGACCCAGCACGTGTTTGTGAAGGTACCGTAAATAAGCGGCTCTATTTCTGTCATGTTGTATTTCATAAGGTAACGGCCTGTCTCTCAGCTGCACCTTCCTGCCACAGGTAATCAATCACCAGCTAACATTGGACACACTAGCGTGGTCTCTGCGGTAAAATCACTTATTACATTGGACAAATATTTTACCAACGTATTTTTTTATTTATCAGAATATTGTTCCATTTATGAAGCACACACTTGTCCAGTGTTATTTTAAATTCTTGAAGACATATGCAATACTTTAGTCCCCAATAAAGTCTTTAGATTTGGTTTAATAGCAATAAAAAACTTCTGTATCTGGGTAAACAATGTTAACAACCCAAAATTCCTATTAAATCTTTCATTTTCAAATCCCTATAATTATTGAAATTGTATAGGTGTTGTGTAAGACTTATTTTTTACCGGGGAAAAGCCCCACTATTGTGCTGGAGGTGGATTGTCTTTCCTGCTGAGCTGTTTGGGAATATCATGTTGTGAAGTCAGACACTGTATGCGTGCACATTTTTTCTGTTAGTCTGGACTGAAGTCTCTCTCTAAGGAGAAGGACTCAAATGTCATGGTTCTGCCTCTCCGTCGCACCTCACACTAAACCTCTTCTGGTCCTTTTACCCCTGTAGCCTTTCACCTTTCTCAATTAGTCTCCAACTTTGCCAGAGTTACTTTCAGCAAGTGTTGGACTCAGTGAGTCCCATAGAGGCAGCCAAATGTCTGCAAATACTTTTGGGCTTTTTTCCGAGGCATCTTCTTCCAGGTCTCTGGAAAGATTAAAAGCTGAAAAACATTCAGAGGAAAATATCCTCTAAAATTTATAATCACAATATAAAATGTCCACAATTTTTGTTCTGTAAAGACATGGTTTAAGAAATAGAAAGGAAGTTATTAAAGGCCCAGAGCAGAGAGTTGATACCCAACAACAGAGGAGGAAGAATAAAGTCCAGTCCAACGGGAAATGGACCTGACTTTTGTTTTTGTCCTTGTGATTGACATTCACATATGTTTTTGTTGGCTTTGAGACCCTGCAGACGATAGCAGACAGACTAGTTCATGTCCCGTTAATACCTAATGAAAAATTGGCCAGAGACATCCAGGCAGGCAGGGACACAGGCCGGGCTAAAGTCCTGGCAGACTGATAGACCAGGTATAAGGTTTTTGGACATCTGTGGTTGCTAATAAACAGTGGGTGATATGGAAGAGAAAAAGCAGACAAACTCAAGGGTTTCTCTGGCACTCTGGTGCTATTCATATTATCCTTACATATTATATTAACTTAGTATTTTTACAAAAAAATTAACTTTTGTATTTTTACGTAGAGATAATATTATACGTGCATTTTGCCGAAACATGATATCTTTTGCAGATTTTAATGAATCTTTGACAGTGTTTCCGTCTCGAGCCGCTCTGGCTTTGCTCTCTGGATCTGACACATTATTTAACAGGTGGCAATGAGGTCAACAGCAACTTTATCTCTAAACACTCTTGACCAGTAGAGCTACATGGAACATAGATTACAGTGCATACATTCAACAAGTGATCTATCACAGGTTAAAACCAACAACAACAACAACAACAACCCTACAGGGATATCATCAGCTTAAGGTTGTTAAAGATAACATGAAATGGATATGTTCAAAATTTTACATCTCAATATCCAAGGTAGAACTAAATACAGGCCAGAACATGGAAATAAAAGAATGTTTTACTGCTGACCCACATCAACATACACACAGTGAAGGTGAGCTTGTGGTCCACATATAAGTGTCTCTCAGGCAAGGAGCCCATGGTGGGCCCTCACTTGTAGGCCACGGTTTCTGTTGATTGAGAGTCATTCCTGTGTTTGCTTCCTGACTCCTGTGGCACAACTCATGACTGAGGGATTTGGATGTCTCTTATAATTGTAAACAAATTGTGAAATCCAACATCTGTTCTGACAACATGATGTTGATCCATGGAGCTGAACATGTGATGTGTGAATATTGCATGTGTTGTTTTGCGTCTTGCTTGTTGTTGAGTAACTCCCGTCTGATGTTTTTCTCTGAAAAGTCTTTATGGATTGAGAGGACCTGGGGGCGGCCATTTATCAGCTGCTGTCTGCATCAACTCAAAACTAATTGGGGATTTTTTTTTTATGAAAATTTATATTTTTTGTACACAACATATAAAGTTTTGGTTCTTTTTAAAGTTCCTTTTTTTTGTACCATCAGAAGAAGACCTACGTCCAGGGTCATGAAGTGTCAAAGGTTACACAAGGTTCCCCAGAGAAAGATTCCACCCCTGTAGTCACAGCTTCTGGGTAAAAGGTCGACCTATCAGTCTGTTGACTCATAATATTTAGTCTACCACTAGTACCCTGTTTTGAAGTTTTTACTTTGTTTGACTCAGAATGATATAATGATATGATATTAATATTACTTATTCAGTTTAAGTTTATCAGCGACTCCTCCACTGACATACATGGAAAATGTTTTCTATACTGACCACACGAGGGAAGCATTGACCAAAAAGTAAAGAAATTCAATGTCTGTTGGAGCAGCCGTCTCAAACTCAAATAGGTTGAGGGCCACTGCCCCCACTGTCATTTCAGCAAAGGTTGCATAAGCAATTAATGTTCAATTCAGAAGAAAAATATTGCAAAAATGAATGGAAAAATCAGTTTTCCACTGTAATACAACACTTCAGATGATTCTTGTAATACTCACATTCATCCACAGCAGTGTCTATCACTGAGTGCATCCAACAAAACCATTTGTTAGCCATGATTTGCAGTAGAAACCTTCTAAAAATCTTGTGGGCCCTGCTAACATTCCACTTTCACATCAAAGTGGGGGCCACAAATGGCCCACGGACCGCATGTTTGAGACCCCCGTGTTGGTGGGAATGGATTTTAGGATATTACTTTGTTTTGTTTCCAAAAGTCATAAGCAGGGCAAACATAATTGCCCAGCCTATCTGTTCGAAGCACATTTGTGGTGAATGTTACTATGTTTTCTAGTTGGTCTCTGTTATAAATTACAGATATGGCACTGTTTATCCTCCCTACAGTATGTGGAATGTATAACACACTGATGAGCAGTCAGCACCCTCAGCCAAGTCAGGCATTGACGCAGATATATAAGATGTTTCAGTCTAGTTAAATAATTACTTATCTGAACTATACGCAGAAGAAGATGTCTGAGCTGAAACATCTATGCTGTGTTTACTCATGTTAGACTGAGTAAAGCTTAAAGTGAAGTGGGACAAGATGTCACCAGACTAGGACAGACCAGACCACACAAGACTTGAAGAGACAAAACGACACTAGGACAGAAGAGACCAGACCAGGAGCACTTACCAGGCTCCATGAGCCCTCACCAATATCTGTAAATCAAAAGTGTCCACACATGTCCAGAACCCTTTACTGACAGAGATTGACTGTGGGACACTGTTAGAAGAGACAAGAGATCATGGCAGATGGAAACAGATACACACACAATCAGACACACACTCAGAGACAACATTAATTATGGGAAACTGTACGGATCAGTGGTTACTGGTGAGACCACATCAGCTCAGCCCTTTAGGGTAATAATAAAAAAAAATCCAAGTTACTTTAAAAGCTTTAATTTCTCCATCACTTTATGGCCCCCCACCCCTACCACACACTCGCATAGACACACACAGAGCTCCACCATGTGTGTGTTCCTCAATAACAGCCTTGGCAGAGACTGAGGTCTGCAGAGCTCACCTCCGCAGCTGGGAGTGTGATTCGTCCGGCGTCAAAATATGCAACGCAGTCAATCCTGCCTCCACCTCATACACCACCCTCTCTGCCCCGGGCAGGAAATTACATTTTCCTCTTTAAAGCAAAGACCCAAATGTATGTGGTCGTACTTTGTTTTTGTGTGTTTTATTAAAGACCTGTCGCTTTGACCGGGGCTCGTGCCTGGTAGAACAGAACCTCAGCTGTTAGGTCTGGTAGAAATCACAACTACAGGGTTTTTTTAGATGTTTTTTTTTTTTTTAGATGAGTTTTGCATGTAACTGATAATAGCCAGTGTGTAGTTCGCTGTGCAGTTTTGTGACTTGAAACTTCTTTCTTACAGTAAGGAAATTAATTTTCTTTGCACAAGACTTTTTCTTGCCTGGTGAATATTTGAGAGGGAAATTATTCCTACTGAGTTAGAAGTACTTAATTAAGCTATTAAGCTATATTCTTTGCTAGATTTTGGTGATTCTGGTTCAAGTCCAAATCATCAAAGACTTATTTTCATTTCCTACCTAAGTCTTATTTGTTGAAAATATATTCTTGACACCAAATTCTCGTAAAAAAAAATGTGTGTTTAGAGTCTAGTTTAGAGGTAACTAACACACCTGCCCTGTTTTTGTGTATGTGTGTTTTTGTCCGTGTCTGCCAAATGTGTTTTTACAGCGTAACAGAAATGGGGGGAGGAGCCAGGAGGAGGAGAATGGAGAGGAGTTTCTGAGGAGAAACAGAGAGTCCAATGTTTCAGATTACACTTCTGGGTTAGGAGGGGGTGAAGAGGAGAAGAGAAGAAGGAGAGGAGGAGGAGGAGAAGAAGGACGCGAGGGGAGACCTGGGACTTCTTTTCTTCTGAGGCATTCCTTGCAGGAGTTTATGGAGTTGATGGAAAATGAAGATCTCCTCTGCGTTGTTTGCTCTCCTGACTTCACTTCTGTTTGAAGGTAGGAGAAATTATCCATTCCTTCTTCTCCTTTAAGGTTTAGTGGCAATTTCTTAGAGAGAATCAGGGAGGATGATGCTCACAGCGGTTTTGAAGATGTTCTCAATTTTCCACTGCTTCTGTACAGTAAGTTCTTCCTCTGTGTTATTGAAGGGTGTGTTGGTATGAAAATGACACGTTCCTCACAGCACGTAGCACATAGTTATGGTAAAATGACAGGAACTTTTGCAGAGAAAATTGAAGGATCTGCTGTGACTGTTGGTAACTTTACATTCATTACATGCATTTTATTTACAACAAGTATCTACAAAACCTGGCCCTTGTCCAGCCATTGAACTCTGACCACATTTGAGTGGCTTAATTCTTTATTTAGTTC
>JAFBJS010054572.1:83901-102202 GCA_016785265.1 Paraplagusia blochii | reverse complement strand
TTGTGGGGATGTGTGTTTTTGTCCGTGTCTGCCAAATGTGTTTTTACAGCGTAACAGAAATGGGGGGAGGAGCCAGGAGGAGGAGAATGGAGAGGAGTTTCTGAGGAGAAACAGAGAGTCCAATGTTTCAGATTACACTTCTGGGTTAGGAGGGGGTGAAGAGGAGAAGAGAAGGAGGAGGAGGAGAAGAAGGACGCGAGGGGAGACCTGGGACTTCTTTTCTTCTGAGGCATTCCTTGCAGGAGTTTATGGAGTTGATGGAAAATGAAGATCTCCTCTGTGTTGTTTGCTCTCCTGACTTCACTTCTGTTTGAAGGTAGGAGAAATTATCCATTCCTTCTTCTCCTTTAAGGTTTAGTGGCAATTTCTTAGAGAGAATCAGGGAGAATGATGCTCACAGCGGTTTTGAAGATGTTCTCAATTTTCCACTGCTTCTGTACAGTAAGTTCTTCCTCTGTGTTATTGAAGGGTGTGTTGGTATGAAAATGACACGTTCCTCACAGCACGTAGCACATAGTTATGGTAAAATGACAGGAACTTTTGCAGAGAAAATTGAAGGATCTGCTGTGACTGTTGGTAACTTTACATTCATTACATGCATTTTATTTACAACAAGTATCTACAAAACCTGGCCCTTGTCCAGCCATTGAACTCTGACCACATTTGAGTGGCTTAATTCTTTATTTAGTTCCATACATTTAGACCTTAGATGCATGATTTTATGGAGTTTTTTTTTCATTCCTCAAATGTTTTTATATAGTTTCTTTTTTATTCTTAAATATTCAGCATGTATATTATTTAGCTTTTTTCAAGAACTAGTTTAAATGGAGTAACTCAATGTCTATTTCCATCTTATCCTAACTTTGTGGTTCCCGTGAACTTTGTTAGTTTCCTTTGTACATTTTATATTCAAGTTAGTTTTTTGTTCCGTAAACTTGCAAAAAAAGTTGTTTTTTTTTTTTCAGAAATGACATTATCATAACTCTAATTTGGCAGAAGTGCCTAAAGTTTTTGTCAGTAGTTAGTATTGGGATTTGAGTTTAATGCTAAGATTATTAAAGCAAACAAAGGACTTGACAACAATTAAATAATGTCACACAACATGTCCAGCATCTTAGTTAAGTCTGTTTCCTTTCTCTGATGTTATGGCCTAAAAACAACAACAGGTCCATTTCTGTCAATGTGAGAGGAAAATGTGTAGAAACGACCACAACACACCCTGGGAGTCCAGGACTCAGTCAGGACGTAGGGTTTCCTCCTGTTAAACCAACTCTTTCAGTACAATTGTCCCTCTGCTGACTCTGGTTTCCTGCTCTGATGTGAGAAAAAGGAAAGTTCACTGAGCTGCTCTTAATGCAGCCCAGCTTTGAGCTATTAGACTGTAATTCACCGGGATTAACTCACAGGCACAACAGGAAGCAGATAAACCTGTAAATAACATATAGGTGTTAACATCGATTCATTTCTCATTTATTTTAAAATGTGTAGAAACGACCACAACACACCCTGGGAGTCCAGGACTCAGTCAGGACGTAGGGTTTCCTCCTGTTAAACCAACTCTTTCAGTACAATTGTCCCTCTGCTGACTCTGGTTTCCTGCTCTGACGTGAGAAAAAGGAAAGTTCACTGAGCTGCTCTTAATGCAGCCCAGCTTTGAGCTATTAGACTGTAATTCACAGGGATTAACTCACAGGCACAACAGGAAGCAGATAAACCTGTATATAACATATAGGTGTTAACATCGATTCATTTCTCATTTATTTTAATTGTTATATCATTTACGTTTATATAGTTATATATATATATATATATATATATATACGTGGGTCATATATATACATGTGGGTCAGGATGTACAAGGAAAAACACAATCGGAGCATAGAATATAAGCATGGGTAGGGTTGGGGTGTGTGAAATATGAACAGTGGATGTTAGTAAATATGTAGGTTAGTAGTATATTAACATATTTAAAGGTAGGTAGGTTTATGCTAGTAATGTGAGTAGATTAGTTCGTAATCATTCTTGCTGGTTGTGGTGTTGTTGAGTAGTCACAATCTCAATTAATTATGTTACTATATTGCCCTATACTATACTATACTACGCTAATACACACACATGCCACCAAAGCCACGTTTATCCATTACATATGTATGCACACATATATACATACATGCATACTGTACACACACACACACACACACACACACATATATATATATATATATAAAATATATATATATATATATATATATATACAATGTTTAATTGAAATGATTAGATTTTGTGTTGAACGCCAATGCTTGTAGTATCTTCATCCACTGACTTTGGCTCTTTAATCTGCGTCTCCAGATTTGTGTCTGTCCATCAACGTTACCATCAACCCGTCCCCCTTCACGGTGGCCCAAGAGGGTCAAAACATCACCCTTACCTGCCTGGTTTCCCAACGGCGGCGAAACACAGCACTACCAGTAGTGAAATGGACCTTTCTACCAGCGGGCACCAACCGTATAGAGGATGAACACCTGATTGCCCGCGTCAACATGAGGAAAGCCCGTTTCTACGGCAACTATACCAAGAGCTTCCCTTGGCCTAAAATGAAGCTGACGGTGGTGAAGCAGGGTAAAATCTTTGAGCTGTTGATCCTCAACGTTTCAGAAGACGACCGAGGGCTGTACATGTGCAGAGTGCAGGAGTTTAAAAAGCACCAGGACAAATGGAAAGCAGCCACTAACTGTACAGCAACCACTGAGCTCAGAGGTGAGGAAAAAAGTTTGACTTTACAATAGTTTGCTTTTAAAATGTTCCCTTGAGAGACGTGGTTGCATATGGAAAGCTGAAAATTCACCAAAAGGACAGATACACTAAAAAAATAAATCCATCATATAGCATATATTTATATATATTATACTGTAATGATGGTTTCTAGCAACAGTACTGGTTGTTATCATCAGAGTGTGGTAAAATAAAGCCAAGAGAGACCTGGAGCTTGATCCCAAAGGCAGCAAATCCTTTGTATCACACTGCAATGATGATGAAGTGTCATTGGAAAACTCCTGTCTCTGCCTTGGCCTTCTGTCAGAATGACATCACTGTTCTTAATAGAGCAGCGCACAGGCTGAATAATGTGAGCAGCAACAGAAGCAGTGACAAACGCTGTTTTGTTTGACCGCAGATAGTTTGAAGCAGATGCCAGTTTGGGTTACAGATATGTTCCCCTGCCAGCAGCAGCCGAAGCAGCAGAGATTTGAGGCTGAGGCTGAGCAGATGGCAGCAGTGAGCACATCAGCGTGTCCAGTTGTGGAGTAACGAACATAAAGAAAGCAGACAATTGTCTGCACATGCATGTTGTATTGAAATGAATACATTAGATATCAGTTAGAATCACAGGATGATGAACAATTTAAATCTGTTTGATGGCTCTGTGAAGGGAGTTCACTGTGCATAACAGCAACGGGTTCTGGTGTTTGGAGGGAAATTGTTGATGGTTAAAAAAGATTGGACGATGTAATGAGTTGTGGCTTTGATTGGAGGAGTTTGTGTTGGAAGGAGAGTAAAAGAAAAGAGAGGTTTGAACGGTTGTAGACAACACGTCAGCTGACACCAGATATGTTTTCACTCTCAAAGTATCAAAGATTTTTAATGGATCCTGATTGAGAAAACAGATGTAAGAAGCAGATTTTCACTGTCAGGACTCTTAAAATCTACATCTGCGGAGCAGCTTTGTACGCAAAATACTCAAAAATTGTGTTTGCAGCCAACAGACTGTTATTCGACAACAGACCACATAGACGCAAACAGCTGTAATTGGTTTGACATCATTTTTTTTGCCATTTTGACCAAACTGCTGCTATTTTGCTTTCTTTCAAAACACAACCCATTTGTGGACTCAATCATTGGTCCCCGACCCAATGTCCGTGGGTGAATTGTTTCCGGGCTGCAGAGAAATAATGTTTCCTTTTGTCCCCATCTCTCTATTACTTCCACTTGATCCATACCCATATCAACAAAAGAACTGACCAATAGAATGGCTAGGATTCCATCATTAATAATAATGTAACTATATTTGATTAGAAAATATTTTCTCAGTGAAGACAACAACAATAAACTCAAAATGACGCAGAGTCATTGAGACAAGATTCCAACTTTTTATACCGGTCTGGTAGGAGAAAATTATAGGCTGGGTGCACTTGAGAAATCCTTGCTGTGTGCATGTACAGTTAATTTGGGTAGGAAGATTTTATAGGTATAGGAAAACATTTCAGAACACTGGAAATTTAATTTTATTAAGGGGTATTTATCTCCCACAACTTCATAAGCAGTCTGTGAAAAAAGTACCAGACACTTAACCGGTCCGTGGCACAAAAAGGGTTGGGGACACTGGACTAGATGGTATTGAGCCCAAAACCTTGAACGTAGGTCAAAATATCACAAATACCCAAAGTCACAGAAGAAGCTACAGTAGCAGAGAGATTGAAATACAAAATATCTGAAGTACCAGTGATAGCTGAATAAGAAGAAGTAGTCAGAATGTTAAAAATAGTTGCAGTAGCAGAAGAGGCTGCAGAACAAATTATAACTTTGTTGCCACAGTGCTGAGAGTGTCCCTCCCCACTGTGGACTGAATCAGACACTACTCACCACATTTTCCATGGGAGCATTTCCTCCAGACTTGTGACATTCAGGGTGTCCACAGCCAAGTCTGGACTTGGACATCCAGACCCACTGGGGAGCTGTAAATGTTGGCTTTGACCTGAAGTTTTCCTCCATAGAGTGACACAGACAGAAAGTTGGTATTTCTGCTGAGGGAGGATTTCTGTCTGCATTAGGCAGCAATGAACACTATTTCACAGCCTGGTGGCTCAAGTCTGGCGTTGGACCCTCTGTGGCCCAGTAGGTGAACTTACTTCAGTGCTTTGTGTCTCCTCCTCAACAATAAATTGCATTCATTAGCTTTTTTTTTAACAATTTTGACATACCACTACTGGTTATTACTTTGTAACTGGTCAAGTTTTGGCTGTGGAAGCAAAAAGATATAGATTCTGTTTTTTTTTGTATGTTGTATCTACTAAATTCACAGGTTAGTAAAAATTTGCAGTACAAATACAACTTTTGTAGATATGTTGGCTATATCCTTCCATCTAATGTGGAATTTACTGAATTGCACACGAGTAAAACCATGTGTGGTCCACATGAACATGACATGACCAATATTGGAAATGTAATACAGTCATGGAAAAAATGATTAGACCACTCTTTCTTTAATTTCCTGTCCATTTAAAAGTCTGCTTCCACTTAATCTACATTAATCTGGACAAATATAATAACAACAAAAAAGTCTCATAATAAAGTTTATTTTCAGAGCTGATTTCTGGCCATTTTGCATGGTTTTATTGACAGTGACAAAAATCACTTCCGTTCCTTGCATGGTTCATTGCATGGTTTTGTGTTCATTGTTTCCCCCAGGTGATAAACCTTTAGTGGAACAAGGCATTAAGATGAACAAGGAATTGAAGAAAACAGCAGATATAATAAATATAATAATTATTTCCATGACTGTATATTTACTTGAAACATGGAAGCGTTATAAACAACTTTAAAAACACAGAAGTGAAATATCCAAATTCACCAGAACATAGTTCTGTTTCTAGACCATTTGGATTTTATATCTCCTCCCTCTCAGTTGACAGCTATAGTAAACATCAGCTGAACAGTCGAGGGTTTAAAATCCCAGTGGGACGGTCAGTCCAGCTTCACACTTCAGATGAGGCTGAGCAGATGACCTAATGGGCACACACACGTATGTTTATAGTCGAATTCTTCTGGTAGGAAAACACCAGGTTGTCCAGGTGTTTCCACACACCCAACTTCCCAATACTCCACTCACTCCCCACGTCTTCTCAGCATAAACAAACCTTCAGACTTCTAGGTCGCTCTGAAACACATGTGGGCTGAGTGTGAGTTAAAAATACGAACTGTTTCCAAGTGGGCCACAACACACGGATGTGGCCTGAGGTTAACTAAATAAAGGAACATTGACCTCTGGATAATCCCAAACTCCAGAAAGAACTGTCTGAGGAGGGGAATGGAGGCCAGGGTAACAGCTTTGTGAAGATTTTCTCGTTTTTGCCCAATTTTATAAACCAAGTTCTTTGCTGGATGATGCACCTCTAATAAAAGAATACTAACTACCATTACTGCTCACTACCACCAAGTGTGGAATAATGACAAAAATCAAGGAAATCAAATTTAGGGTTAGGTTTTGTCTCATTTAGAGGAAAATCACCCATAGTACAGAATATTTCTTTGAATCCACAGAGACAGAGCAACTGTTTCTGACCTTCTCCAAAAATCCAAGAATTACCGCTGCCAACACATTCAGCTTTGCCAAAATGCTACTGTAGCAGAAAGTATGCATGAACACAACAGGAAGTTAAAGGGCTGATTATTTCTATCTTTGAAGCCACACACACAGCACTGTGTCATCTTTCTGTTCATTGACTGACACAAAGGCTCATTATTCACCCCCAGCATCCGTCCTTGTGTTGATGTTTACAGTGTTGGGTTTGTTGGTGCACAAAAACAGTCACAAATCTGACATACAGTCAGCAACTGAATAAAAACTCTGTGGGTCGGACAAACAAAAAGGCAACTGTCAGAAGTTTTCCACATCCAAGGTCCAGTCATTCATTTTTGTCAATGCAAAAAAGGACAATTTTGTCGATGAGGATAAGTTGCTGTTTCCAAATTTTGGATTGTTCCAAGATGTACTACTGTCCCGCTGACAAGTAGAAACACAACCTGATATGAACAAGCAGCCCATAAATGTTATCATGATTTACGCTGCAATTGATTTAGTGTGGATGAGGAGGTTGGAGCTTTTAAATGAAATCATCTGCTGTTACAAATGACAGAGAAAACCTGGTTTAAATCATAGACGGTGAGGTCTAATGATTCCATTTGGGGTCCATTTGTCACAGATACTATTGTGTTGTATTAAACTTTAGTATTTCCATGTGTAAGGGAACACTTTCTGTGAAAATGATAGGAACAGATGCGTAGCTGGGACCAAAAAGACATTAAATTCATGTGTTTTTCATCATTAAATTTGAGACTAAGTCTTCACAGCTGTCACATTGTTCCAAGGTTGCAGTTAAATACCAGTGTCATCTGTGGGAGAGGAAGGTGTTCTCTGGTAATCCTGTGGGTAAAACCACAGGGGGAGATACCTTAAGTGTGGTTGTGTTGTACTAGACCAGTAGTCCCCAACCACTGGGCAGGGGACCGGTACTGGTCCATGGGTGAATTGATGCTGGGCCGCAGAGAAATAATGTTTCCTTTTGTCCCCATCTGTCTATTACTTCCACTTGATCCATACCTATATCAACAAAAGAACTGACCAATAGAATGGCTAGGATTCCATCATCAATAATGCAACTATATTTGATTAGGAAATATTTTCTCAGTGAAGACAACAACAATAAACTCAAAATGACGAAGATTTTAACCTTTTGTACCGTTCTGGTAGCAGAAACTTATAGATCCCTGTTGTGCCTTTTTGGGTAGGAAGAATTTATAGGTAGGAAAATATTTCAGAACAATGGAAATTGTATTTTATTAAGGGGTATTTATCTGCCACAACTTAACGACCAGTCCATGGAAATAGTACGAGACATTTAACTGGTCCGTGGCACCAAAAAGGTTGAAAAACACTGGACTAGACTACAGGGGGCTACTTGGTTATGCTGCACTTCTTTCAAACTCTTGTTGATTTCAACAATTTTTAGCCAGTTCCTGGTCTAGTTAATTGTTGGTCAGTTTGTCAATCATCATCATTATTTTTAGTCTAAACTGTACGCTGTACTTTAGCTTGATAGTTTCACAGGTATCTACGTTTCTGTGGACCAAGAATCTTTATTTTATTTTCTCTACATTCCTACATGAGCAAAACTTATAGTCCTCAAGTATAAACTTGGACGGGCCGACAGGTTTTACCTGATTTTCCAATAACAGGGAAACTGCAAAGACATTTTTATATCCTTTATTTATATTGATGAATTCCAGATGGACGGCAGAATGTAGGTCACATATGGTGAGGGCAGGTTGTTGGCCAAGTCCTAAAGTCGTTTTCCAGGAATTCCTCATTAACTTTCCATATAAAAGACAACAAGGCAAGGGAGACATCATTATATAGATAACTAGGTTTTATTTATTTGTAAAAAAAAAAAAAGCAAAAACGTCATATAGATGAAAAGACTATTGAATGAGAGTAGACTAAATTTCCACCTTTGTGTTTTGAGTGTGTGTTTGTCTGTCCTGTGTTTTTCTGGCGCCACACAATAAAATGGAGTTTATGTGGAGGATGTGTTACAACAGAATGAGTGGTTGGATGTCAGGGAAACTGGAAACGCAGTGATATAACACTCAACTCTGTTTGCTATGATTTATACAGACTTTTCTCAAACCTGAAGATCTGCTGTAAACATGCCACTGCTTCATGAGATGTTTCGCAGTTTTTCATTTGTCTCCTGGATCTGTATTTGAGTCATTTTCGGAGTCAATTTTAGAGATCTATGTTTGGATGAAGTGTTTGGATTATCTGGAGTCGTGTTCACTGCTCTGTCATTCAACACATGGTGCAGACACACTGCCTGTGGGAACCACTCCAGGCGACTCTGTGGTGGTGGTGATGCTGGGCCTGTGTGTCGCCCTGTCGTACGGGGAGGGTTCAGAGATTCCATGATGGGTGTCACCTCGCAGAACTTCCTGCTACACCAGCCTAGCAAAGACCGGTGGTGTTAAGGCGGCTGTGGTTGCACGAGGCGGAGAGAGTGAAGCCGATTTTATGTGTCGTATGGGAAACCTATTCTGAGGCATATTTTCATCGGACGCAGCACATAGTTGGGATTCTCAGTCCAGATTTAGGCAGCACTCGGAAAACTTCAACTCCTCCGCTGTGGCTGCTGGTGGTTTTTGGATTCGTTGTTGTACAGGCTTATGTTGGGCTGTTGAGAACTTTTTACTGAGAAGTAGCAGACCTTAGATTTCAGGAAGGTGATGAAAATGAGGCTCATCTATTTGTGAGGGATCTAAGTATTTTAAGATAATGCAAGTATGAACATTCATTCATCTGGTGGCATGGGCAGCTGGTACCATCAAAATCACTCTGTACCATATTTTGAGACTACCTGTGGGTGGTGAGCCCAGAAGAAGTTATTTGGAGCCATGGTGCTGGTCACATCAGTGGCAACCTGGCAGCTGGTGGATCCAAACCTGAAGCCTTGCAAAACCAAGTCTGCTTCCCTGACCACTAGGCCACCACCGATGCAAATTAGAACAGATGCATCCCATTTAGAAGTGTCTAGTTGGCAACTTGGTAAACTCTTAGATGTTGATGTGGGTTTTCTAAACGTTGCTAGTTTCTCTGTTGCACCGTAACAGAAAATTAGCATCTAGACCTGGTAGAATACTGATATTTCACCTTTCATCCAAGAGTCTTCTTCTGGTCCAGGTTCAGTTTTTGTCCTGACAGTGAACCACAGCCTGCAGTGGGGTGGGAGGAGGTCCAGGGTGGAGGTCCACTTTTGTTTGGCTTTATTTAAACCAAGGCCAGTGTGTAATCATGAGGCAGTGGAGCCACAGTGATGACTACAGACTTTCACATGTTTCCCTTTCTCTCTTTGTAGTTCATGTCCAACCAGCTGCCAAGGACAAGGAGAGTCTGTGGAGCCTGTTTGAAGGTAGGTCCACACATTTCCAGCATGTGTGTGTTTTTTGCATGGTCAGTATCCTGGCACTGTGTCCTTCTTGGCAGACAACACCCCTAACCTCAAAGGTTAAACCATTACCTAAAATAGATCTACTAAACACACACACACAGATATCTTTTCTTTCTTTATTTTTGTGTGCAGTCATATTAATTTTCCAAGGACACTCCTTCATCTATAAATCTATCTATCTACCCATGCATCCAAGCAGGCAAGGGAAATGAAATAAGATAGATAGATAGGTAAATAAAATAAAATTGTAAAAAATATACAATAAATCATAAAATAATAACATAATAAATAAATAAAAATATATTTAAAAAATCAAGTGATAAAATAAAAACATAATAAATAAATAAATAAATGTCTGTCTATCTTTCCATCCATTCATCCGTCCGTCCGTCCGTCTGTCTGTCGGTCGGTCGGTCGTACTTGCTTTTTAATGTTGTGTTCTTGTGTTTCTGTGTGTGTTCCAGATGTGTACCTGTGCGCGGTGCTCATCTGTTCAGTGGGTCTACTGTGCATGTGCATGTTCACAGTCACAATCATCTGTCAGTACATACAGAGGAAACAGCGACTAAAAGGTGAGCAGCAGTGACAAGATGAAGATGAAGGAACATGATGAGAATGACCTCATATTCACAAGCTGCTGCTGCTGCTGTTGTTTTTACAGATCATTACCACCTGGTCAAAAGTCCACAGAACAGGTACCACTTCAGAATAAAGCTCATTGAAAGACTCAAATTATTACTAGAAAATGTGTCGATCAGATGCTGATGTGAGATGTCCTCATTGTTTTAGCTCAGGGGAGACGGTGACCAGTGTGGTCAGCATGTCTCCTGCTCTGCCTCAGAAGAAGAAGAGGTACAAGAAGAAGAAAGGCAGGAACTACCAGGAGGAGACACCTCCAGAGATACCAGCCAAAGGTCTGTAATCACTCTGATGTCTCCTCACAGTAGTGAGAAAAGTCGTTAAAGAAACAATAATAAACAGAATCAAGTCCAACATTTCTCCAACGTTCATTCCTGAGTCCCAGCCCTGTTTGCTGACATCTACAGAAGAAGTTCCTTCCACCCCCCCCCCCCCCCCCCCCCCCCCCCCCCCCCCCAACAAAACCACAGCTTGGTCAGAAAAAAATATAATAATGTCTAAATGTAGTGGAATTTTCCTGTCAGTTTATTGCCCTCTGTGGGGCCGTCATGGTACGGCAGGGGAAACAGAGCTGCTCTGTGGTTTTGTGTAATTATCCTTAAGTATTTTCTAATTGTCCTTCAGGCTGTGAGGTTTAAATATGTGGGGATTCAACTGTGACACTGTCTGTGTTTACAAACCTCTGATGATCCAGTGATCCAGTGAAGAAGTCTTCCACTGTGACCATAACAGAAGACACTGACTGTCTGTTGTTTGGCTGTTGGCAACCAATTAAATGTTCCTAATCTTCCTATTTACAAATTTACATTTATACTGTTCCATGAGGTGATTAGAGGGACGACAGAGACAGGAAGGGTTAGAGAAAAAGCAAGAGAAGACAGATTGGGATGGTTTGGACATGTTCAGAGGAGGGACAGTGGATACATTGGTAGAAGAATGATCCTAGAGATGGAGCTACCAGGAAGAGACAAAGAGGAGATTGATGGATGCAGTGAGGGAGGACATGGAGGTGGTTGGAGTTAGAGTAGAAGATGGAGAGAATGGGAAAATTGTTCACTCATTGTGGCAACCCCGAAGAAAAAGGGACAAGCTTTTTAGTTTATTAAATCAAGTAGTTATATTGTGTCCACTATGGGGCGCTGTTTCTTTTTGTTTAAAATTCAGTAATTACATAAATTTTAGATATAAGAAATAGCAATGTCCGATATTGACTTTTGCCAATATTGTCCAAACTAAAGGTTTGGACACTGATATTGACCAATACCGATATGTGCTGCCGTCTACCCCAAAAACGAAAACGTTTTTTAAGATCTCAGAACCCTGTGTGTAGGTGAAGTAAATGTGGCAAAAACCCAAATATTGAGTTATTGGATTTCCACTCTGATCCACTGTGAACTACTGTGTCTGTGTTTCCTCCATGCAGCTCCCATCACAGACAAAACTCAGAAACCGAAACTTTTAAAACCACAACCCAGGAAAGTCGTCCTGGTAAGAACCGTCCATCTCTTCTTCACTGCATTACTCACCACTGCATAACTAACGTCACTCTCTTTTCTTCTCCAGCCGAAGATAGTGGAGGAGAACCTGACGTATGCAGAGCTGGATTTGGTGAAGCCCGTACCGGAACCCAAAGCATCGAAGAACGGGACTGTTTACGCTCAGATACTGTTCGAGGAGCAGCAGCTATGAGATAAAGATAAACACACAACCCACACACACTTTTTTATACACCACTAAAAACTGTGCCCAGTGTAAAACGATTTTGACTATTTATACTTTGTGTTAAAGCAAGTTGTGAAGTATAAGAATATGTAGAATATGTTGAAAATAAGGATAATTATGTGCACACTTTTATCTCCTCCTATGATTTATTCCAGTCTTGCTACATTCCTAACTATAACCTAACATAAAGAATAGGTTTGCAGACAAAACTACAAGTTTTCCATGTGGCCGGATGATGAGGTGAAGTTGACCCAATCAGAGGTGTCAAACTCAAATTCACAGTGGGCCAAAGTCAAAAACTGGGACAAAGACACGGCCAAACTGAATATTTTTCATAAATTGTTTCATAAATTGATGGCAATTGTTCATATTTTACATTTTTTTTCATATAGACACATAACTTTTTTTACTTAAAGAACCAAATCTTTTCTATCTGTAGCTAAGGCCACCAAAAAAAGCACTTATACTACAAATTCTGCCACTATAGATTTCCTATATACTAGTGGGCCAACTCTAGTACACATTTGATAGGATCTCGCGGACCAAATATAATTACACTGTGGGCCAAATTTGGCCCTCGGACCTGAGTTTGACGCCTGTGACCCATGTGCTTCGCTTCACCTGTCTTAAATCAACATTATAAAAAATAATACACTGGCATTTTCATGTGAATGTACAGAGCATTATGTCCTCGTCCATCGTTTACCCTTGATCTAGTGACGGTCACTTCAGACACCCCTTTGTTTTTAACCCCTCCCTGACCCAGAGTGAAGTGGTCTGTGACCAGGAGGCTGAATAAACTGGAGACCCCAGTTGTTATGAATGTAAATCATCAGCTGTGATTCACTTCCCCGTGTTTTTTCCCACCATCGGTTTCCTCACAGCTGGTTTCTGCTCCACCACGATTCACAGAGTTGATTAGATCTAGAGATTAGATCTTAGGGTTCGACCCCGGCCTCCACCCTGTGGTCGAGTCCCCGAGACTCTGCCCTTTAATCTGGTGCCAACGTCAATTTAACGGACCGTTAACATTAGTAAACATTCTATCTACGCCGTACAAGCAAGGGTGGAGATGTACGTCAGATAGCACCATCGATCTGGACTGTGACCCACAGAAAGACAAAACAACTGGTTCTTCTGTTTGTTGTTTCGTTGAGCGTCAGCTGAACGTCGCCGCCGTAGTTTCTGTTTCTTTCCCAGTTGAATCCGAGCGTTAAATTGCACAGGAGTTTTCTTTCCGTCTAATGATTCTCTGGATTCCTATGTGGAAAAAGAAATCCAGTTGTGTTGTTTTTCTTTTTTTTTTTTTTTTTTTTCCTTCTTTTTTAAACCATGAAGCGAAGGCCAGACACAAAGGCACCAGATTTCACCCTTCTGCCCCTGCCCTCCCCCAAACACTCACACACGCTCCCACTATCTAGTATGAGGTTACCCAGGCAGATGGATGACATCACACTCTCTCTGTCTCACTCTCTCTCTGTCCAGCAGACAGGCTGCAGCCCTCTACATTAAAAAAGAGTTCTTACTAAAAATATAAAACCTAACAATTTTTTTTTTATATATATATTTTATATTTGCATACAGGTGTATAAAATTTACATTTTAAGTTTTGTAATTTGATTAATTGTTTGCTTTCATAACTTTTTTCAACAAGTATAAACATTGAAAAATCCTTGAGTTTATTTGACTTTGCAGACAAAATCAAAATAAACAATCTTGGCACGCCCGCCACTGAAGCAGCGAGCAGAGAGTCCTGGGTTTGATTCCCAGAAAAACCACAACGTTGACAATGTTAATCCTCCTCTGTAAGTCGCTTTGGATGAAAGCGTCTGCTCAATGAGTAAATGCAACTAGAAATTGTTGGTTGATGTTGTTCTTTGATTTTATCTGACTTTAACATCTTTCTGAACTTCTCTTGTCGACACTCAGATGTTTCTTTTTCATTTACTTTTAAGCCAATTTTCTGGGCTGCTTTTCAATCATCCGTTGGCTCACGGTTGCTGATCCTAGATCAGTGGTTCTCAATTGGTCCGTCTTCAGGACCCACCGTTAGCCTTTAATGACGAGCTGTGACCCAAAGAAAAATTTTAACAATTTTATTGCCTTAGCAAAAACTTTAAAAACAGGTCCGAGCCACCAGTTGAGAATCCGGACACAGAATGAACCCAGATGACTCCCATTCCTGCTGTTGCCTCACATTTTAAAATGCGCTGTAATCGGACCAGGGCTCTGAAGTTTTGTCCTACCTATAATATTTTCCTACCCGTAGAGAAAATCTATGGCATCGCTGAAATCTTTGGTACCTTTTATTGTTTCAGTATCATTATTATCACATTATCTAGAAATTATTTCATTGTCATTAAAAATACAACAAAATATCCTTGTATGCCAGAAATTAGGGCCCCAGCAGCCAGAGGCGGTATGTGTTGGGGCTCCAAGAATCCCCGGACCCTCCAACTGTGCACTCAGCAAAATAACGTTTTTTGGCAAGGCCCCCTAGTGGCCAGGACCCCATGCAGCTGCCTGGCTTATGCATATTTTTTAGATTAAATATAACATTCAGTAACACTTCAGAATTTAAATAATTGTATTGCCTTAGCAAAAACTTAACTTTTTGCACTGGAATCGGACCATTGTTCTGAGGTTTTGTCCTACCTATAATATTTTCCTACCCGTAAAGAAAATCTATGGCATCGCTGAAATCTTTTGTACCTTGTATTGTTTCAGTATCATTATTATCACATTACCGAGAAATTATTTCCTTGAAAAAATGTCCTTGTATACCAGAAATTAAAAATAAAATAATGTTTTTTGGCAAGGCCCCCTAGTGGCCAGGACCCCATGCAACTGCCTGGCTTATACATATTTTTTTTAATTCAGTAACTTCAGTATCTAAACTATTTTATTGCCTTACCAAAAACTTAAGACCCACCAGTTGAGAACCATTACACTCTTCTTGGTTGTAGTGTTCGTGACATTGTTTCTCTCCCTGACTTACTGTATGTTCTGTTTTTGGCGTCTCTTGACTCAGTCCTCTGTGTTTTTGAGTTAAGTTTAATGATATAGTAACTGGGATGGATCATAAACAAACAACAAGTTTTTCTCTCTCTTATCTGTGATTCTGTAGTAGATTTTTTTACTGACATGTTGAAAGATGTTGAAAGTATTTAGACTGATGTTGTTTGTTGGTTGATTTTCCTGGTTAACCTTTTTAAACAATCACACCACCAGAAAGACTGTTTTGACGTGGTGTCACTTGTGGGGACATCCCTGAGTAAATGTCCTGTAAATAGAGACGAGAAGATTTTCTAAACTCTTGAGAATGTGGTCCAACATGAGTGTAACGACCAGCCTGTCCAGCAGGAGGCTGCAGTTTTCTCCTCCCTCTCTCTTCTTCCTTACTGTGTAAACCATCGTTGAACTCTGTATTTGCTCAAACTCTTATCTGACACTTGTGTTTTTTTTGTTTTTTTTGAGTTTGTATGAATTTACTGACTGACCTTGCAGTGCAGGGTAGAAGTGTCATAAAAAACACCCTTAAACTGTGAAATGTAAAGTTTGTTCCAGACCACATGGTCCCTAATGGACGTCCACTAAGTGGTACCATGTGCACGACTGGTGCCGTTCTGCTCACTGACCTCTGTATCATCATCATTCCTGAAGCTTTTTTCAGTCCTATTAGTTTCTGTGCATTTGTTTTTTTTTGAGTTTGTATCACACTCTTGTAAATAAATGTGATCAGTTGATGTAAAAAATAAAATGTTGTAATGGTTTTTTTACCCTTGTTTTTTGGAAGTGCCTGGACGACACAGACAGAAAGGTTCACAGACAAAGCCAGAGAAGACAGATTGAGATGGTTTGGACATGTTCAGAGGAGGGACAGTGGATACATTGGTAGAAGAATGATCCTAGAGATGGAGCTACCAGGTAGGAGACAAAGAGGAGATTGATGGATGCAGAGAGGGAGGACATGGAGGTTATTGGAGTTAGAGTTGAGGACACAGAGGACCGGGGGAGATGGAGATTGTTGACTCACTGAAAAAAGGACAAGGCAATTCTTTTTCTTTCTTTTTTTTTATGGCTTATTTCTTTTTCTTATGGCTTGTCCCTTTTTTTCAGGTGTTTCCACGGCATATCAACATTTTCCGTCTGCCCCTGGACAACACAGACAGGCAGGTAAGAAGAAAAGCTAAAGAAGCTAGAGAAGAGGGACAGTGGATACATTAGGGGGAGGTGTAGACAGAAGGTCCTGGTTTGGATGGATGTGGGCGGCTGGATTATGGATGCGTCTTCAGGCAAAGAATCAGCTGATGTCACTGGGGGAACGTCTGAACAAAACCCATTGTTAAAGTCTGTGTGTGTGTGTGTGTGTGTGTGCACAGAAACACTGGGCCCAGTAAAGCACAACGTGTACGGTGGACAACATCCTGTGTGGTTACAGTAATACACAACTACAGCTGCCTCGAAAAAGATGCTAATGACAGACTACGGTCGGAGGAAATCACAGGAGGACGGAGTTCAAGTTGGATGTTTTGGATCCAGTGTCCAGCGTTGAACCCACGGCCCGGTCTGGAAGGCTGTGTTCTGTAAGTACATGGTGCTGCTGGTCAACTGGGGACATTTGGACACAGAATAAACCCGGATGACTCCTACTCCTACTGTTCGCTCACATTTTATAATGCGCTGTTATCGACAATGTGTTCTGAAGTTTTGTCCTACCTATAGTTTTTTCCTACCCGTAGTGGAAATCTATGCCATCGCTGAAATTCTTTGTACCTTGTAGTAATATTCTATGTATGACACATATCTGCTCCCCTCTGTATTTAGGGGGTAGCACAATTCTATATTCAATATCTAGAAAATATTTCACTGTTGTTAAAAATACAACGAAATATCCTTGTGTACCAGAACTAGGGGCCCAGCAGTCAGGGGTGGTGCTAAAGTCTCTTGGGGCTCCAAGAAAGATATCTCTGTAGCCTCCAACCTATCAGTGCACTCAGCAAACTAACGTTGTTTTTGGGCAGGCCCCCTAGTGGCGGGACCCCTGCAACTGCCTGGCTTGCCTGTCATAAAGCTCCGCCCCTCTCACCAGCAAATTATGTCCATGAGCAGCAGAAAACTACAGACGTGAGTCCAGTCCGATGTACGAATGCGCAGTCAAACGCAGGAGGGACAATTTTATGTTCAGGATGAAACGTCAAGACATCGGAACTTGTTACTTGTGAGAGCTATGGGTTATGAGCTTTTCCATCAACAGAGGGAGACATCATGTGGACAAACCTTTGGCTGGGACTTGTTAAATGTGTAAGTGAAGCGTAAATGATCACATGTGACAACAATAGTTTGTGTTTCGCTCCAGCACATTAGCTTCGTCATAAATATCTTTAGATGGAGGTGGTGAGACGAGCCATGATGGATGGATTAGAGACACTAGGAATAGATAAAAGACAGGAGACAGAGCTGGAGGTGGAGGAGTTAAAGATGCTGAGGTTCTCTTTAGGAGAGACAAGGATGGACAGGATCAGGAATGAGGTGATTAGAGGGACAACACAAACAGGAAGGTTTGGAGAAAAAGCTAGAGAAGACAGATTGAGATGGTTTGGACATGTTCAGAGGAGGGACAATGGAGACATTGGGGTCTGAGTGTAGCTCTGAAGGACATTACTGCGATTGGCCAACAGTCGACAGAGCGTGTGATCCTGTTGTTGAGGACGAGGAAAACATGAGGAAGAAATAAACATGCAGCTCTGGAGAAAGAAAAAGAAGAAAAACATAAATGTGCAGCTGTGGCTTTGACTGTAGTTTAACATTACAAAGAAACCAAGCAGACATTCTGTGGTGGACTTTTCCACACGCTACACAGCAGCAGCAGCAGCAGCTCCAGTGGCCTGGACTTGAACAGTCAGCAGAGGAATCTGACCCACAACACAAGACACACCTTCATCTTCATCTCTTCTTTCTGTCTCTTCCTCTTTGTCTGTTTGTATCATTTATTCCACTTCCTCTGTTTGTTCAGTATTAGTATTAGAAAAACCAACATCTTCTTTTTCTTCTGGCTTGTCCTCAACTCCACCTACCTCCATGTCCTCCCTCACCGCATCCATCAATCTCCTCTTTGTCTCCTACCTGGTAGCTCCATCTCTAGGATCATTCTTCTACCAATG
>JAFBJS010054572.1:30991-61839 GCA_016785265.1 Paraplagusia blochii | reverse complement strand
GAACATGTCCAAACCATCTCCATCTGTCTTCTCTAGCTTTTTCTCCAAACCTTCCTGTCTGTGTTGTCCCTCTAATCACCTCATTCCTGATCCTGTCCATCCTTGTCTTTCTTCTTTCAAAATAAAGCTAAATTATACTATTTTTATCATAAGATTTACAAAATAATTCCCAAAGAATTTACAGAAATACCTCAGAATGGATGTTTATGTTAAAAACGTGCTGCTTAGGGAATATTTTTTGCAAATAATCAACACATCTGACCATAAAAAATTGACCAAAAAGAACAGAAATCATACTTTTACCAGAATGAAAATTCAAAAAGTCTCAAAAAACTTTTCTTTTTTAAAATATCACCAAAAAGAAGCAAATTAAAACTAAATAAAAAACTTTTAATGTAATGTAAAAAAATAAAAAAATTGCAAGAAATGCCTTTGAAAAATGTTTTACCCCTAAAAACTCAAGAAACAATTAAACTGCACATTTCAAAACATCACAATAAAGCAAAATTATACTTTTTTATCATAACATTTGCAAAATAATTCACAAAAAAATTTACAGAAATACCTTAAAATGGATGTCTATGTTCAAAAACGTGCTGATAAATGAATAATTTTGCAGGAAATCAACACATCTGACCATGAAAAATTGACCAAAAAGAAGAGAAATTATACTTTTACCATGGTGAATATAAAAAAGTCTTCATTTTTTAAATATCATCAAAAAGAAGCGAATGAATGGACTTTTTATTCTGAGATATTGCAAAATCATTCAAAAACAACACCAAAAATGCATCAGTTCTACGTCCTCAGCATCCCTCTCGCTGCAGCGCGGTCCAGTGATCCACTCTCCATGACTCACACCGACACTAACAGCTCCATTAGAACGTCACGGACGTCACAAATGTTTACAGAATAAATCTCCGATCGATGCAACGGCTTTTAGGATTCACTGAGCGGTTGGATGGATTATTATTATTTTTCCATTCTGGCCGGATGCTGACACTTAAACACTGGGCTGAAAATGGTGACACGTTCATCGATGGACTGAGTCCAAGCTTCACTTAGATTTCCTGTTGTCTTTCATGGACACAAAGCAGTCAGGCAGAAGTTAGAGACTGTTTTAAATCAGTGCTTCTCAAAGTGTGGGGCGGGCCCCCTAGGATGGCGCGGTGTGATGTTGAGGGGGGGCGCTGTGACCCTGGGGAACATGTTTTTTTTTCCACCGTACTACGATAAAGTGTAATTGCACGTCCTTGTAAGTTGAACTATATCTCTTTTTTTTTATGTTTTCTTCATGTTAACAAGGATACGATGTTATGCAGAGGTGTAGCTAGAACTATTTTATAGACAAATGCTATTATTTATAGTTGCGGTGGAGAGTGGGTGGTGGGGTGGGGAGAGGGGGCGCAAATTGTTTTCTTCTTGCTAGGGGGCGGCGTAACAGAAAATAATTGAGAAGCACTGTATTAAATAAAAATGAGATTATTATAAAAATCCACTAATGAATGAATAAACACGCGCAGCCACAGAAAACGTTGTCGTTCCCATGAACTGAAGCCTCGTCTTCAATCAGCAGCTGCCAATTCTCATCAGTCTCCACTGATGTGGAACTCCCAGTGGATTCTGGGAAAATGCATGGTCAAACGTGCCTGGGTGTGAGACAGACACGTCCAGATCAATGTCCATCTGATGCAGACCCGGTCTGACCACTCTGAGGGGAGGGTTCTTTATTGGAGATTTGAGGAGGAGAGGAGTTGGTGTGCAAGGAAGAGGAGGTGGTGCAACAGGGAGACACCTCCTCGTCCTCGTCCTCGCTTTAAACTGTCTACTGAAACCATGTCATAATTGGAGGTAGTTGATGCAACACTGAACAATTCTCTCCTTCAGGATGTGAGAGTGTTACGGAAAAAAAATACAAGCACATCAATTACCTGCCAGATGATTTCTCTGGTTACCATACAAGGAGGAGGAGGAGGAGGAGGAGGAGATGGAGGATGGGGAGACATAAGTCATTAGAACACTGAATACTAAATGAATGTGAATCACAGCAGCCTGACAGAGAACCATATGCAGCCGTTTATAAAGTGATAAGTGGAAAATGTCTCTGTTTGTCTGGTCTTATTGGATTGTCTTAGTCTCCATGACAGAGACAGAGACAGAGACAGAGTCCAACATCTTCTCCTACTGTTCCGTGTTAAGATTTGTTAAATATTACAAGGGAATAAGTGTTTTTTAAATAAAAGTTACCCACAGAATAATAATAATAGTAATTAAATTGAATATTTCAGTTTGTAGGTCATTTGTCCACCAAACCTCCTGGGTGGAGGACAGGCTGCTGGGTCAGTGAACAAAAATAAACATCCCATCATGGAGACGTTTGGCTGCAGGAGCCACGACTCCGGGGTGACGGTGTTTTTTTTTTTTTACTGCAGTAGATTTACGAGCTGCAGCGGCCATCGCTCGCTGCTGTGTATTTAACAATAAGAGTCTGAATTTAAGGCCTGAGCCCAGAGAACAGATCAATAACAACTGTGTTTGTAACTGTACACCTGCTGCTCTGACACGGGTGGAGTCAGACAACACTGAGGCCTGGTCTTCAGAGACCCCCGGTCCAGGATAATCATCCGGTCCAGACATGTTTGAAAGATCATGCATGAAACATGAGTGGAATAATGACGAGTGTGTTTGAGAATTGACTTTTAGATTTTTAAAAAGCCTGTCTGAGCCAGTTTGGACATATGAGACTCACACTATTGTTACTATCTATCAATATGTACATTTTATATTATATTCTATATTTATATGTATGAATATATATATGGGGATGTTCGATTTTAGCACAATTACAGTATATTGGTAAAATTGTTATCCCTTTTTTACTCTTTAAAATAAATACAAGAAATGTACAAAATTTTAATACAAAATAAAGCAAAATTACACAATTTTTATCAAAGTAGTTGCAAAGAAATTACCTAAAAATTTACAGAAATACCTTAAAATGGATGCTGATGTTCAAAAACGCTGCTATGTGAATAATTTTTTTGCAAAAAAATCAACACATCTGACCATGGAAATTGACTAAAAAGAAGAGAAATTATGCTTTTACGCTACACAATTTTTTTTTTATTTTAATTTTTAAAATATCATCAAAAAAGGCAAATAATACATTTTTTATTGTGAGAAATTGCCAGGGATGCCTTTAAAATTTTTCCCCTTACAAACTCAACCAATTAATCAATCAATCAATCAATCAATCAATCAATCAATTTTTATTTATATAGCCCACATTTACAAAACAAGTTTGTCACATAGGGCTTTACAGGGTTGGTAACATCCTCTGTCCTTAGACCCTCAGAGGATGTTACCTCTGTAATTACTGTAAACTGAACATGTCATCACCAAAATAAAGCAAAATTATATTCTTTTATCTTAACATTTGCAAAACAATTCCCAAAAAATTTACAGAAATGCCTTGAGAAGGAAATTTGAAAAAAATGTGCCGCTAAGTGAATATTTTTTGCAAAAATCAACACATCTGACCACAGAAAATTGACAAAAAAAGAAAAAGAAAAAGAAAAAAATTATACTTTTACCATGGTGAAATTAAAAAAATGTCACTAAAAGTCAAAAAGTCAAAAAATAAGCAAATAAATATGATTTTTTTTATCCTGAGAAATTGCAAAAAAATAAAAAAAAAAAACAGATAAACCTTTAAAGACTCTTCTTCCTCATCCTCCTCCTCCTCCTCCTCATCACTCCTTCTCACGTTACATGTTGCCTTTTCTCACTCATTCATCTCTGCCTCTCCTCCTCCTGTCACCCGTGACTCACAGCTGCCCCCTGGGGACTTGTCTCCCCCCCTCTGGTTCCTGCCCCTTGTCCTCTATCCATCCACATCTCTCAGCCTCTTCCATTTGTAACCATGGCGACTAATTCTGCAGACAGCCCAGCCCTCTGGTCCAGGCCTTTGTAGTCATTTTTTTTCTCCACCTTCTCCTGGTTTCTGTCCATGTTTGATGGAGAACATCTGGCTGTTCTTCACACAGCACTGGGCTTTAGATGTTCGGGCGTCATAGGTACCAATCAGGATGAAGTGGTCCAGAACGCCGAGAGACAAAAAGGTCTGATTTTGAGAAGTAGAATGACGGTGTCCTCTTCCTCGTCCACAGGGCTGTATACCTCTGCAGGGATGTCAGGTGAATGAACTCACAGCCAACCCTGACGAACCAGGAAGACATCTGTTTGAGATCGTCCCAGGTCAGAGCCAAGCCCCGCCCACATCACCGTCTGTCCTGTTTTTGTGTGGAAATTGTAACAATTGTGCCACTAGGGGGCGCCACTTACAACAAAATGTTAGTTCTCCAATCCAAAAATAGTTACTTTGAGGGTAACTGGATATAGTTTGTTGAAGACGTTGAAGACGTTTCACATCTAATCCAAGAACTTTCTTCAGATTAGTTCTTCTAATCTCCTAATCTGATCCTGGTTCAGTGAATAAATTTGTTGGTGAGTCCAGAGAAGCTGAGCTGTCACCTCACACACACACACACACACACACACACACACACACACACACACACACACACACACTTAATCTGTGTGTGCATTTAGCATTGCTGCCAGACTTGTGTGTCTTGTTTATGGCCAGTCAACGTCACACAGGAGTGAGAACCTCCATCAACATCTGACCTGCAGCCTCTGAGTCCAGGACTAAGACCTGGTACAACTGGTTACAACTGAGCAGATTCTCATGTCTCCATTTTAAAGCCTGGAGACATCCTGGTCTCTGAACCTGTAAATCCACAAACTGATCATCACGGAGCTCCAAGCTGAACCTCAATATTTTGGACGTAGGTCCAAAGCAAACCTCACAGAAGTCCTGAAGACAGACAAATATAAAGACTGGTATGAACTCCAAAGATCCACCGCTACAATCACCTGAGTCTAACATGTGTAACAGACAGACAGACAGAGACAGAGACAGATATATAGATGGAAGGGTGATAGATAGAGAGATAGATAGATAGACAGGCAGACAGACTCCTAGATGGATGGATAGATAGATAGATAGATAGATAGATAGATTTTGGATTTTGAATAACTTTATTTGTTCCATATTAACAAAAAATAAATCAGACAGTGAAGCTGGACTCCGGGACAGGGTTCTTATATCACAGCAGGACCATGGAGGGGAAACATCAGTGGGATTTGTCCTTCACTGCCTTCTTGGCTCCAGAGGAGAGTTTGTAGTAGAAGTAACCCACGAGGGCCACTCCAGGCCACACCTCCTGGTACAAAATTGCGTAAGGTCGCATCTTTGTCCACCAGTTCTGGAAGAATCCACCTGTCATCTTTGAGTTTTTCTTCGCCGCAGGAAGGTCAGAACCGCCGCTACCGCTGTACGTAGATAGACAGATAGATAGATAGATACATGGATAAATGGACAGAAAGACGGATGGAAGATAGACAGATGGAAAGATAAATAGACAGATAGATAGATGAATATACGTACGGACAGACAGACAGACAGACAGACAGATAGATAGGCAGACAGGCAGGTAGACAGACAGCTAGATAGATAGATAGATAGATAGATAGATAGATAGATAGATAGATAGATAGATAGATAGATAGATAGATAGACAGTTGAATGGATAGACAGATAGATGGACAGACAGATAGACAGATGGATAGTTAGATGGGTGAATAGGCAGACAGACAGACAGACAGACAGACAGACAGACTCCTAGATACATGGATAGATGGACAGATAGACGGATGGATGATAGACAGATGGAAAGATAAACAGACAGATAGAGAGATAAATTAAAAGACAGAAGGACGGACAGATGGATGGACAGACGGACGGACGGACGGACGGAGGGTGGGACAGACAGACAGACAGAACTTTATCCGTTGGGGGAAATGATGGACTGTAAACTAAAACTATATAGAAAACATTTATATGAAGCAGATAAATCCAATTTTTTTATATTATAATTAACACAGAAGATCTTCTTCTAATCTTCTTCTAATTTCCTCAAATCAACAACACTATTAATAACTGGACTCCGTCCCTGATCTGTTGTCCTTCCTCTCAGTCTGCGGGGCCTGATGACATCACTGCGGTGAAGAAGAGTCTGAACCTCAGCTCCAGTCTGAGCCTCAGGGCTGAAAGTAAATGAGCAAATAATTGTCTCTCTTTGAGACACTCTCTGTGTTTAATGCCTGACTGCAGGCTGTAGTGCAGTGGAGTGGTGGTGCGACACTGTTAAGTCCTCTGGAAACACACACACTTATGCAAATGGGACAGTTTTTGCTCATTTACCTTCTCACAGACACATTCTCTGGACCTCATCTGTCCTCGGTCCTCATTGGCTGGAGACGGAGATGGATTTGTCCAAAAAAAACCGCAATATTTACTGACAAACACAAGGATTAATCGGATTCTTTTACACACGCTTTACTACTGGTTACCACCGGGAATTGAACATGTGATGTGACCTGCTGTAAGGCAACAGTGTTACCCACTTCTCCACTGCACAGCTGTTGGACAAACTTTAAAGTACTAAAAGAGAATCCAAAGACTGCCTGAGGATTGATTAGTTCTGTCTGTCTCCACTGTGTGTGTGTACAAGTTTGTTTGACAAAGACTGGAGGACGGCCCATCTCCTATGTACAGCACACACACAGACAGTGAGACAGACACAGGGACAAAGAGAGGGACAGTGTTTCTAGGTCCAGATCTCCTCAGGGATCTGCTGCACTGGTTCTAAGGAACAGGACCTGAAGTCCAGAAGGACCCGTGAATGAATGGACAGGACAACGGAGCGAGGAGACAGAATGAACCCTCTTTGGACTTGTCTTCTGTCACATTGATTATGTCTGACCGGACCGTCCTGGATCACATCGGGTCCTGTGAACTGCTCTGCTCCAGAACTGAATCGGTTCTCCTGGCTCTACTGCAGAGTTAGATCAGGGACAGAGACGGGGTCAGACATGGGGCCGGTCTGCTGTAAACCGGACAGACTGAAGAAACAACATCTCCAAGGTAACGTCCAGCAGATGCTGGAGAGTTTTTACAAGGGTGGAGGAGACAGTGGTGGAGTGGAGAGAGGCTCGGGCTGCTGGGACTCACTGGAGCTTCAGAAGAAGACTGTTTCTGTCCACTTTGTTTGTTTGTTTGTTTGTTTGTTGTTTTAAATCTGCACTTATTGTGAAAACAACTTACTATTCACTTCCTACTTTATTCCTGAGCGACTGTTGAGTCTGAGTGAATGAATGAAGACAGAGGGAAGTCTGCCTCCAGTGGACAGTGTGTGTGTTTGCAGAGCTGGATGATGACACTTACAGCACGGACTTTTATGGTCTCACTGTTTATATTTGAATTCCCATTCTTGCAGCTAATTGGCTGAGACAACAGTGACAGTGACTGAACCAACAGGAGGATTTTAACACCATTATAGCTTCAACAAACAGAAAACTCGGCTGAGTTTAACCCAAACCCAACAAGTTGGTTTATGTAGGAATTGAACAGAACCTTAATAACTGTCCTGAAGAGAAGCTACTGTAAATACTGTGAACGGACTCGCAGATTCAAAGTGCAGCATTTCTGCCATCTAGTGGTTAAAATCCCTCACTACTCAACGGCTTTAAAGAGTTGAAGAGCTGATCATTTCTTGTTTTCCTTGTTTTATAACATTAAAATAATCAATTTTATGAAACTTATGAACAAAATTTAATTGAGACAAAATTGGACTATTGATCCAAATGTCTTTTAGGAGAGACAAGGATGGACAGGATCAGGGATGAGGTGATTAGAGGAACAAGGTTTGGAGAAAAAGCTAGCGAAGACAGACTGAGATGGTTTGGACATGTTCAGAGGAGGGACAGTGGATACATTGGTAGAAGAATGATCCTAGAGATGGAGCTACCAGGTAGAGGACAAAGAGGAGATTGATGGATGCAGTGAGGGAGGACATGGAGGTAGTTGGAGTTAGAGTAGAAGACGGAGGGGACAGGGGGAAATGGAAAAGGATGATTTGCTGTGGAAACACCTAAATAAAAGACAAGCTAGAAGAAGAAGACGAGGAGATATTAATAGTTGGTAGCTCCATCTCTAGGATCTTTCATCTACCAATGTATCCAGGATTTTATTCTAGAGTAAAATATTAAAAATTTTGGAGACAGTTTTTTAGTTTTTTAGTAAGTCAACAAATATTTTAAGCTGGCGTTTCACTGACCTCCTCTCTTTGTTTCCCTGTATCTCCACCTGTAGGTGGCGCAGGAGAGAAGGACCGCGCGCCCGTCAGTCATGAATCCTTCCTGCTCATGGCCAACTCCCAGGCGGACATGGACGACTGGGTCAAGGCCATACGGAGAGTCATCTGGGCACCGTTCGGTGGAGGTAACACCAACACCTTTGACCTGCAACACGACGACACATTAGCTCTAGAACATTTGTGATTTTTGGAGAATAAAAATATGTCCTGTGGATGAAAAAAGGCTCCAGGATCAGAGACTGTTGTCCCCTGAAACCCCAGTCTGTCTCACACTGCAGTAACACATGTGTTTTGTACTCGGCTGCAGAAATGTGATCAGAGTTGGTTGTCAGTCATTTTCACTACAGTGTTGGTTCAAATTCACACACAGGAAAGTGAGAACTGCTCTGCCTGCAGTGACACCTGCTGGGAGGAACCTGAATAAACATTTTTTAAGTGACTTTCAGGAGGTAATTGACCTCTCGGTGGTGGACACAGGTGTCTCCCCCGGTCCAGTTGACAGGGGTCCAGAAATATAACCAGTCTGCATTAACTGGGACATAAACGGCAGCTGAACAGCGTGGTGTCGGGTTACGTGGAGCTGAGTATTAATAGTGGGATAAATGTAGTTTAGTTGGTTTGTTGGATCGATGGTTTGTTGGTGAAACTATTCAGTATCGAACATTAAGAAAAGACGCAATTTTTTATAATTACTAGTATATGTTTTTGTAAGAAAATCTGAGATAAACATCGTTAAAGAGCTGAGATTTCTCCAGTATAGAACAGTGTCTGACAGTTTACCATGGTGTGATTCACTCCAGGTGTGTAACCTACTGTAGAAAAAGAAAATAAATGAAATTTACTTTGTTAAAAACACATAATTAAACACTAATATAAATAATAAACCCCCACAGCCCAGTGTAGCATCAGTTAAATACAGTGAAGTAATACTGTACAGACCTGTGTACAGTACTACAGTAAGTGTCATTCAGTTCATGTTCATGTAAACAGTCCAGTGATCATGTCTGGACCCATGTGAGATCACTCACATTTCCACCTTCTCACATTCACACTGTAGGACACGTCTGTAGGACACGTCTGTCTCACGCGGTCCAGAATAGATCTGTCGCCAAGTCCTGGACCTGTCGTTAACAGCAGCCGCCTGGTGTCAGCACACGGAGACAGAGACAGATCAGCTGCCGTCTCAGCTCTGTCTGTCCTCCAGGACTGAGTTCTCTGAGTTAGTGAAGGTTCATCCACCAGCCTGGGTAGATGAAGATGCCTGAGCTGGAGTGGATGAACCTGGTGAAGTGTGGCTTAGGTCTGTACGAGAAACACTCGCTGCTGTTCTGCAGCCCCTGCTCCGTCAACTACTATGATTATTGTGAGCTGTCGACCAGCTGTGACTGCTGCGGCCCAGCGACAGGTAACAGACAGACAGACACACAGAGAGAACGACAGGCCTGAAAACTTTATTCACAAAGTTCTGTTCTTTTCACAACTGTCATGGTCTGGTTTCTGCTGGTTTCTGAACATTTCTGTTCAGAATTTTCACATGGTATTTGTTACTTTTGTCACTTCCACCAGTGAAGGGACAAATCTTTATGTTAACTTGAGCTAAATCTGGGAGAAAGTCATGTTGATTAGTTTACATTTAAGCTGTTTCCTGTATGCTGTCATTTTTCACAATTAAATAACAAAAAATACACTTTATTTTCCTTATAACTAGTGTGTAGCTGTTTTCATATGTAATGTTTATTATATATATATATATTATTTTGATTGATTGATTGATTGATTTTGCATGTTTAAAATTTCTATTCATTGTATTTTGGTACATTTGTTTTCTGAATGTGTAACTAACAATAATCTTTATCTCTTCTAACTTTTACAGACGAGTGCTATTCTTTTATTTTGCTAAATGTTAAGCTTTGTTATCTTTATCTATACTTTATATATAAATATATATTTTTAAATAAAATAAATTGAATTTATTGCATCATCGTCGTCGTCATCAAAAAAACAAAATAATAATCAAAATAATTTATCAAAATTGTATTTATTACATCATCTTCATTATAATACTCCTTATTATCGTTACTTTCACACTCACTTCCGAATGACTGCTAACCTCAACCCTCGTCCACTGTCCCCCGCAGGTATTTTTGGCCAGAGGTTGGAGGACACGGTCCAGTTCGAGAAGAAGTTTGGTCCCCGGTTGGCCCCACTGCTGGTGGAGCAGTGTGTGGACTTCATCAGGGAGCGGGGTCTGGACGAGGAGGGTCTGTTCCGGATGCCAGGACAGGCCAGTCTGGTGAAGGAGCTGCAGGAGTCTTTTGACTGCGGGGACAAGCCTCTGTTTGACAGGTGGACATAAAAAAAGGTTTAACATGAACGTAGTTTTTAACACGTTTTTATTTGTGTTATAACGCTCCCGTTTTGCGGTTATCGTCTTGCAGTAACACAGATGTCCACACGGTGGCATCCTTGCTGAAGCTGTACCTGCGGGAGCTGCCGGAACCAGTCATTCCATTCTCCAAGTATGAAGACTTTCTAACCTGCGCACAGCTGTTGGCCAAAGATGAGGAGGAGGTGAGTGTACCGCATGATTTTAGGGAGGAAGGAAGGAAGGAAGAGAGGGAGGAAGGAAGGAAGGAAGGAAGGAAGGAAGGGAATCAAACTCCTCATCATAGTGACATTGTGACACAAACCACTGCACATCATGAAATAGACCTCTGTATTTAACCCATCACCAAAGTGAACGGTAGGCCGCTTAGAGCGCCCGAGGAGCAACGTGTGAGGAGGATTCAACACCATACCTCAATGCTCCTCAATGGTAACTTGGCAACTGGTGGACGTGAAGACGAAACCCTGTGGACCCAAGTCTAGATCATTAACCACTACGCCACCATTGGGCAGTGGTGGCTTAGTGGTTAAGGAATATTGGAGAGTGGATCATCAGGTTTGCATTTGTGATATAACGTGATCTATCTTTGACCAGGGGGTCCAGGAGTTGGGCAAACAGGTCAGCATTCTACCTCTACCAAACTACAATCTCCTCAAGTACATATGCAAGTAAGACCAACCTTCTGCTGCTCCGTTGCTTTGGTTTGATGCCGAAATCTGTATGTACTACTTATAAAACTGTGTCTTTGGTTCTAGATTCCTGGATGAGGTCCAGTCCCACTGTAATGAAAACAAGATGAGCGTCCAGAACCTTGCAACAGTATTTGGACCAAATATTCTTCGACCCAAAATGGAGGACCCAGTGGCTATCATGGAAGGTATGTCCTTACGTTGGCTAGTTTTTATTAAGAGAGAATAAAAAAAAACTAGGACTTTGTATTAAAAGTCAGCAGTGGTGGCCTAGTGGTTAATGAAGTGGACTTGGGTCCGCAAGGCTTCAGGTTCGACTCCTCCAGCTGCTAGGTTCCCCCTTAGATGTTTTGAAAGCAAAGTACCATACCAACCCACGAACTTCCTGTGGGCTCAACACTGACATGAAGGCTACAATATGGTGCAATTCGATTAGGGTGGCGCCAACTACCCCATGCAACCCGTCAATACTCATCTCAGAACTTTAGCTTCTAGGAGGTTCCCAAGGTCTGTGTAAAACTATCTGAAAGTTCTTTCTAACATTGAAACAAATCTCCTTCATCTTGTCCAGGTACCTCTCTGGTCCAGCACCTGATGACCATCCTTATCAGGGAACACAATCGTTTGTACTCAGGGAGGGACCATGAGGTACCCACCATACCCCAGACAGAACCCTCCATCCAGGGCCAAAACCTGCAACATCGAAGCCTTGGTGCCTGGATATCTGAAGAAGACCTCCAAAGCTGCCCGGTGTCGAACCCTGACCCAGAGCTGCACAGCAGCGCCTCCTCCCTGGACGCCAAACTGTGTGCCGCTGTCACACCCACCCAAACCCCAAGCCCAAACCCGGGACCAAAACTTGGGTCTTCTTCAGGGAAAGTGGAGACGGTGGTCAGCCCCAGTAAACAAGCCAAGACACTGCCTTCATGGAAGTACACCTTCAAAAGTTCTTCAGCCCCACGTTCTCAGGCACAGACCAAGCAGGGCAGCAGTGGTGGGTCTGTAGCTGACACCACCAGTGTATCTTCTGGTGCAGGAGGAGGTGGTGGAGGTAACTGGCTTATGAATGGTTTGTCGTCGCTGAGAGGACACCGTCGCACCTCATCAGGGGAGAGGTCCACTCGAGACCGTGACTCCACCGGCTCCTCCCAGAGACTCTCCACCTACGACAACGTCACCTCCTCCTCCAGCATGGGCAGTGTCCCAAGTGTCTCCAGCACCCCGTGGTCCACTTCATCCTGTGAGATCTCTGCCCAGGATTCAGGAAGTGAACCGGCAACAAACCAGAACTGTGGGGTAGGGGGTGATGGTGAGGAAAAGGTGGAGTGGATGGAGAACCAGAAGGACGTGGACAGAGGAATGGGGACAGAACCCAGCTCGGAGCAGGACAGCTGTGAGGCCATGGAACTTTGTAGCAGCAGCGCGGCTTGTAGCGAGAACGGGAACGTGGCCCCAGCACCGGAGATTCCCTCCATCATCATGACTGAGGATGGAGACGGGATGAACCTAACACTGAGTGGTCTGGTAGAAGGTCTGAAGGAGGAGCTGAGGAAGCAGAAAACGACTTATGAAGCCAGGATACAAAAGTATGTGGGACACTAACACGTCTGAGAATATTTAGTATTTAATATTTATTTCTTAGGACCTTCAATGAAGTCCAAAAATATAGATGAATAAATGTGTTTTTCTGAGTATATTTAGGCCAGCAGAGAAGGCTTTGCTGGCCCTGAAGGCCCAGCTCTGGTTTTGGATAAAATTGGCATGAATCAAAAGACTTAGATCTAGGAACAACTGTCCCAAATTTTTCTTGATCTTTGTTGTTCTAATTCTTAGACTGGAGGAGTCCAGCACTGCTCTGTGTGCTCAGATGGAACGTCTGGAACAAGAGATGGAGCAAGAACGGAAGAAGCAACGCATGCTAGAGATCAAACTACGAAACTCTGAGCGGGCGAGGGAGGACGCCGAGAACCGCAACCGTCTCCTGGAGAAGGAGATGGAGGATTTCTTTTCTACGCTGGGGGATCTCGCCCTGGGAGCAAGGACTAGCGACATTTGATACAACAAGGTCACTTGTGTGGCTGCGACCAAACCAGTAGCTGTCATCAGGGTTTATATTTGCGGAGGGCTGAGTCCAAGCCCTCAGCGTGAATCAGGATGTTTCGTCATGAGAAGAAAGAAATCCTAAAGGACCAGGCCATGTTTATGTACGTTCAGATAAGAACTCTGGGTTTTCTGGATGCTCTAAGTGGAACTATACGCCATTTCTTCAACAATCTCTATCCTGGAGTGCACTGACGTCTAAGGCCTCTACTGTGCTGAAGAAACAGAGATGTCACGGTGGTGCATCCTGGTATTTGTCTTAAGGGAATGAGGATTTTGTGAAATCTTCGGAGCGGCAGCAAATAAACAAACATCTAACATTCGATTAGGTTTTTCACCAAACTACACAAAAAAACCTATCAACATCAACACATCTGCAACACATCATTCGACTACAAACGGGAGAAAATTGC
The DNA here is from genome assembly GCA_016785265.1 of Paraplagusia blochii. Lineage (NCBI taxonomy): Eukaryota > Metazoa > Chordata > Actinopteri > Pleuronectiformes > Cynoglossidae > Paraplagusia > Paraplagusia blochii. Next base: position 47,969 of record JAFBJS010054572.1, on the reverse strand, counting down.
TTTTTTCGATGAGCCGATTGGTGCATCTTGTACAGAGCTCTGAGTCTTTATCCAAGAAGGTCCAAAGAGCTGGATCTCTGCTGCCGTCTTCTCTGTACCTCCTCCAGTGCCTCGCTCTTCTCTCATCACCTTGTAAAACGCCTCACACTTGGTTCCTACAGAATCTCACGGACGTCAACTCACCAGGTTGTCAGACAGACTTTATCATGTGTCTGACTTGATCAACAGAACATGTTGAGACCCGTCCCTCAGGTTGTTGTTCTGTTTTCGAGTTTTGCAGAAATCATAAACATGGACAATTTCAGGATTCTTCATGTTTACGAGGTCTGAAAAACTCATCCAGCAAAAATAAAATATAGAAACAATTCCAACTATGCTCACCTTGCAGTGTGGGCCTACAGGTCACTAATCACAGTGCACAGTCCATACCAAAGCTGGACGTCCTCAGCTGCTCACTCACACAGGATCAGAATGGCCTGCCTGGAAGCCATGTTGATTTTGGCACATGAAGCTTGAACACTGCCCTGAGAAGAGAAAGCAAAACACACACAGACAACCGTGGAATCTCCTGCTCGTGCCTTCAGGGAAGTGTTTTTTAATAGGTTAGTGTTGCCTGCTTGTCCAGAAATGTTGTGTAAAAAAAATATAAATATATACTTATTCACCCTATGAAACCGTCAGTGGCTGCAATGCTGTTTTTATTTTAGTTTTTCTATGGCCATGGGCTGATTTCCATAGAAGGTGCCAACTCTTGTGAAAGTGACTTGTGAATTGAATGGATTAAGAATGTAAACATGTAGTGAATGTAATGTGATGTCAATGAAGAACCAGCCCAGTGAAGAAACAGAAATGATGGACGGGGAATTGGGGACAATTACAAATTTTGGGGATTTTTTTATACTTAAAGATAGTATATAAAAATGTACGCAGCTGTTGGGTTTTCAGTGGAAACCTCCTGTAGGAGAGCTTGGGGTAGTAGATATTCTGGTAAACATCACTTCTCCAGGGAATCTTGGCTAGGAAACATAGGAATGGAAAGTCTTGGGGGGGAAGGGTCTGGACTTATTTACTCTGCAGACAGGCCCTGAAAATGGAAGTAGATGAGACACGATGGATACTTTGACCCCTGGAAAAAAAAACTTTTTGCCTACTTTTATAAACCAACCTCACACCAGCCCTATTTATGAAACTTTTCGTCCAGACCTGGGGTCTCAAACTCAAATAAGTTGACGGCTGCCACTCATACTATCATTTCACCAAAGGGAAAAAAATTTTAAAAAAAGTTTCAGTTTCCCATTGATTCTGTGTAATGCCACACTGAACCAAAAGGGGGCTGTTAACCAGGGTTTGGAGAGCTACAGGATTTACCATAACACGTGGAGGAAAAAAATCTATAAAATATTATTAAAATTCAACTTTCACATCAAGGTGGGGGTGGCTAAATATCGTTCCACTGCCCGCAAATGGCCCACGGGCCGCAAGTTTGAGACCCCTGGTCTTGATCATTGGATGTTTACAGAAATCACGATGCTTAACCTACAATCCAAAGTGTTTTGATCCAGTGAACCAAAAGCTATGTCCAACTTTTATATACATTTATATAAGTCTTCTCTTCCAACCTCACAACTGTTTGCCTTGACTGACATTAAAAAAAAACTTCAATTTGATGTTTGCATGGGATTAAAACAATGTGACTGTGTTTGTTTCCTAAATTGTAAAAAAGGGACAGAAATAAAAAGGTATTAATTGCACATGTTCACATGGCAAGTCTCTTATGACTGTTGCCTTCATAAAACACCACTTCTACAGGACTACAGGAGATTTTTTTTGTTTTTTTTTTCTTTTCTGTCTGGCTTTGAAAGTGTTCTAGTGCAATTGGAGACACTGTGGTGCTTATTTATTATGAATTTCCACTGTTGTAATGAACGCACATGTATGGGAATAAAACTAAAAATTTAAATCATGTATTAATTGGTTCTTAATTTCTTCTCAAATAACTCAAATAACCAAATAACTAAGTCAAAAAGATACATTTGTTATTGAAACATCATTTGATGAAGCTTGAGATGTTTTTGTCTTTTTAAAAACATAAAACAAGCTAAATTTTAGTGGCAAATTTACAGTATCCTGCTCCAAAAAATTTGCCAACTGAATCAACAAGTAACCAAAAAAACTTTTTTTTTTTTTTAAACATATGATAAAAAAAAACCACTGGAATTACCCAAACAAGGGAGGTTGATTTTTTTCATACCCAGTTGACCTGGAAACCGCTACAAGTTAAAGAAATCACAACATTTAGCACAGAATAACTAAAGGTTTGGTATAAAGTACTTCAATATTGTCAAATATGATGCAAAATGACTTAATATTTACAAAATCTTTCGTAGATCCTCTAAATAATGACATCACACAGTGAATTGAAGTGTTTTATATTTGCAGTACATGTCCTCATCCATTTTTTTGTATATATTTATACTTTTTAAAGAGGTGGCATCTTCAGATCCCACTGCCTGTATTCTAGTAGTGCATTTCTTTAGTTGTTGCAGGTTTTTTTTTTTTTTTTGGAAACACACAATTCCAGGAATTCCTTAATCTACTTGCATGGCTGGATTCACTAGCAAACATTACAAACCAGCACCATGTGTACATGTACAACAACTTCTTTTATGGTTTCTCACTTGTCATTATTTCTGTGTTTATTAACATTATTGTCCACGGTACTCTGTCGCCCCCTGCTGTGACTCAAACCCTGGTTTACAGATTTGTCTCATAACAAGTCGCAGAAAAAGAATTTGATCATTAACCAAAAAAAAAAAAGAAAAAAAGTAGGAAAACATGGATTGACAGTACCAAACATTTTTCTTTACCTCCAGGAGACAGCTAACGAAGGCCAGGCCAATCACATACTACTAGCACAGTTTGCTGAAGGTATTGCACATTTAGTTTGAGAACGAAAAAAAAATAAAGAGAATTACAATTCTTTCACTTCTAGTTAGAGTATACATAATGTACAAAACTAGAAGTCTGTTGAAACTGACACATAGTACACTTTCAAATAAATAAATAATGGAATCTGGTATTCACACGTCTCCGATGAGCTACGACTCTGCAGGCGACGACATGCGTGTACGCTGAGAACGGGCAGATATTCAGTGTGAGGTAGTTCATCAAAGCCCATGTTGAATCAGAAGGATGTGGTTTGCGGAGACTCAGTGGTCATGAAAGGAGCGACAATGACGGCAGGTCAAATAAAATAAAAAAAAAGTTTTTTAAAAATGGAACTAAAAGACTCAAAACTTAACGAACAACACTTTAAGAAAGAGACGTTTTTCTCACGATTGCTGAGAAACATTTGTGCTAATATTACAACAACCGATGTCACAGTTGTTCTTCCAGCTGCTCCATCACCTGACGTGGTAGTTCATCACACATCTAGGTTATACATATCTGCAGTTATCATGGCCACTAACTGGCATCAGAGTGAAATAAATGCTGCTTTAAGGTGAAAAATCTGTCCAGCCGTTGACAATAACCACCACTGCTCTTTCATCAACAAGGTTACACCAACTGTCCAGTCAAACGAAGCAAGTTTAGGGCGTGGGGGTCCGGACAGTACGGTTCCCCAACCTTTTTTGCGCCGTAGACCTTGTTAAATGTCTCTATTTTCACAGAAAGGTTGTTAAGCAGATTAATACCTCGTAATAAAATTTAATTTAGGGTGTTCTGAAATATTTTCCTACCTGTAAAATCTTCCTACCCGAATACAAGGTTACAATCTTGTACCAATGACTCCGTCATTTTGAGTTTATTGTTGTTGTCTTCACTGAGAAAATATTTCCTAATCAAATATAGTTGCATTATTGATGATGGAATCCTAGCCATTCTATTGGTCAGTTCTTTTGTTCATATGGGTATGGATCAAGTGGAAGTAATAGACAGATGGCGCTAAAAGGAAACATTATTTCTCTGCGGCCCAACACCAATTTATCCACGGACCGGTATCGGCCCCCAGTTCGGTGGTTGGGCACCACTGCACTAGTGGGCACAACTATTTATCTTTGCCTTTCAGTTTACAGCTTATATGTTAAAAGCCAAACTCAATAAGTATCAGTTTGGTAGGGAGTAGTAAGTAAAAATTACTGCAGTAATTTATTTATTAAGTCGACATGGACCAATGCCTGTCAGTGTTCCTAGTATGGTGATATCCTCTAGCAGATATTATTGTGAAAGGTTTGCACATCATCGAATAAAAAGGTAAAACTCCACTGATCCTAAAATGCTTTTCATTGTCAAAAATGAACCAAATTTTTACTTTTTTTTCCCACTTTTTGCAAATTTCTTCAGCAGTTGTTGAAGGTTGAAAAAAAAAATGTCTTTTTACTTAAAATTAAGAAAATAAAAGTTTACGTCTCCTTTGCCGTCACTTTGATGAAATACTCGTCTTTTTTTTTTTACTTTGATGAAAGACCTTGGTATAAACTGCCTTTTCTCCTTAACTGACACGAAGAACATCAGGCTGCATATAACACACATTCTCAAACCACCGCTTATGACCAGACGGTCAAAAAAAAAAAAAAAAAAAACCGCTTATGACCAGACGGAAAAAAAAAAAAAAAAAAAAAACAAGCCAAAAAATAAAATAAAGTAGAAAAATATACAACACATTTGTGAAAATCCCATCACATACTTAAACTTACAGTTTATGTCAGGACTACACTTCCCTCCCATTTACTGAGGAATGAAAGACAAACAACAGGCACTTTTTTCATTGAATTAAAAAAAAAAAATCTCAAACTATTATTGCATACATTGGGAATCAGGTCTAATTATCTTGCTTTGTTTGTGCTGCTGTTTCACATGACATTTTGAGATATTTTTTAGAAAAAAAAAAAACTTTCATTTTTAATCTTATCAGATGAGATAAGAAATAACTGGATCGTGAAGAGAAACATCTTTTCCGGGGTTTAACAACTCAGTGTGTACAACACACTAGACTCACATTTCCTGCGCAGGCACAAGCTACTAGCTAGCTCAGCTACTTCGGAAAAGTTGTGTATAATTTTTTATACAAAAAAACGTCAGTTTGAAGGTTTATTTACCCTGCTTGCAAGATCGCAGCAAGGTTTGTTTCTTTTTACTGCTGGGTCAGAAGTAGATTAAAGAGTGATTATAGCACCCTCTGGTGAAATGTTCTGTACTGTCTCAATCTGTAAAGAACCAGTGTGTGACCAAATAAACTGGCAAAAACCAAACTGAACCCACCTAGATTTGGTGTCGTCACATTTACTTACATTTACCGTCCGACAAGTTGAACGTTCATCCTGAAATATTCAGAGAAGTCTTACGAAAACAGTTGCTCCTACTATTTAGAAGCAACTTTGACATTTTATAGTCACAACGCAGCCAGACTTGAACGTTTTTTTTAAATCCAGAATTAAAAACCGCAGACTTCTCGGCTACGCTGCCTCCACTATTTTCATCATCACGACAATCTTCGTAATCGGAAAAACCTTCTGGAAATATCAACACATTCACTGACCCTCAATATCACAAATCCCTACTTGACTGAGTACGTTCTACTCGACACCGTTATCACAACCAACGCATCGTCTCACTTCTCTAACGGAATTCCTAGAACACAACCATAAACATTCCTTAGTCCTGAACCATCCAGGAAACTCCACAATCTCCATCACGTCACTTCTTTACACGTCACATGACCGGTCCACTTTTTAAAGCACTTAAAAATGTATGAGAAAGTCGCCCTAAACATTCCAGAGATTCTCACTGTCACGTCTTTAAAATCCAAGGAGTAGATTGCAAAAGGAATCGAACGGTGTAAGAAAAAATTTGATTGAACAGCAAGTTAAATATAAGGAAATTACAAAATGTCATTATGATAAAATGTACAATGACGTTGTACTAATGACTCAAAATATATAATAAATCTACGGGATTTCCGTTTGCCTTAAAAAAGAAATAATTGTTAGAATCAATATTCATCTTATTCTTAAAATCAAAGAAAGAACTTAAATAATGTTGAATGGCTCACTGCAAAATCCAAGAAGATAAAACTACATTTAGCATAAAATCTGTACAAACTCCATCTGCACATATATGGCCAGGTGTAGATGAAGGGAAAAAAAAAAAAAAAGGAAAAAAAAATAGATCACATTTAAACCTCTTTACAGATATATCTTTAAATTCTCACTGTCGATTAATAAAAACCTTAATGTAGTAAAATCATAAAAATTCTTTATCATCTTAGGTTTATGAAAAAAAAAAAAAATTAAGAAATACCACAATAAATTACAGCTCAGACTATAAAAGCAAATCCTGATTTCAAAATAAAAGTCTTTAAAATAAAATAGAAATAAAGAAAAATCTTTCCTTTCAGAAAACAGCGAGCTGGCTAATCACTACACTACTGAAGACAACCACAGAGAGGAGAAGGAGAAGGGAGCGGTCACACAGGTGGTGACCACAGGGTTCCTGACTCCATCCAAAAGCAGAAGGTGGAGATGGTGATAGTCATCTGCAGCAGCCCCCCCTGGGGGCTGTCGTCAGGATTCAGGTGGACGCCTAGTGAAGGTCAGGATAAAAACATGGAGGAGGTGATGTCGTTGCAGAGGGAGTAGGATGTAGAAGGTGGTGCTAGTGGGCGCCGTCGCACACTACTGCACCTGTGCTGTGGGACACAGAATCACACCTGACTTAAAGTCATTTAAACTTATCCTTCTTTCTTATGGAGCACAACAATGAAAATATTATTTCATTGACAACGTTGAAAAATAGATTTAAAAAAATTTAAAATCCTCTATTAAAACTAAAATAAAGGCATCAAACCCGCAGACTTCACTTACCTATCGAGGCCGGCTGTCCCCGGATGATGCCATTCTTTGTCCTCTCTTCCCAGTCCAACACTTCTTTGTATATCAACTCTGCATGAGACATGAGTTACAGAGAAACTTCAACGTATATCCAGTTCTAAGACATGGAGAAAACGGGAACTTCTGCCAAATCCTTTCTACAGGAAGTCTGGATTTTTACACTTAAACCAAACAGTTTGATTCACACTTGACAAAAATATATATTTTCTGTCCTAACGAAATAATGTGTCCAGACAACACGGCGCCACCTGCATGAGAGAGTGTGAAATCAGGAGATCAGATGTGTTTTCCCTGTTGTTATCACTCTGTCAGTAATAATAGAACAACCCTCCACTCTCTCTCTCTCTGTTTCTGTTTATACACACACATACAGTATATTCTTCTTTCATGAATTGTAAAGGGGTTGATGGAAAGGACAACATGTTTTAGTCTGAAGTCGACAGTAAATGCCTCACAGGATGAGAAGCTTATGTAACAACATCAAAACGGCAAAGCTTTTATGAAGGTGGGTGGAGATAAAGGTAGAAGAGAAGAGAGCAGGAGATACAGTGAAGATGAGTGGAGATGAGTGGAGATGATGCTCTCCTACCTTTCCATTCCTCCACTGTGTGCTCTCTCTCATCCAGCTGTTTGTCGGTGATCGCTGGTGGTGGCTGGAAAAAGACGGTTTGTTTAAAGATTTTTCTCAATTTATGCCATGGAATCTTTAGACAATAACTTTATCATTTATTGGTCATTTGGTATTTTAAAAAAGAACTTTCTAAGACTTTATGATCTTAATAAGAACTTTTTTCTAACCTTTTTTAAAATGTATGTAAGTGAACATGTGATGCCTTACACCTGGGTTTCAAACCTGTGGCTCACGAGCCATTTGCGGTCCGTGGAATTATTTTTTTGCGGCCCCAACTTGATATGATAAAGTTTAATGTAAGAACAGCCCACGAGATTTATAAAGGGGTTTTACTGCAGGTGCAAAAAAAGGCGATTGTTGGATGCAGTCGTACGTAAACACTGAATATTAGGGTGGACTTTCCTTGATTTCTTTATTCACTTTCATCCAACACAGTTTTCACATCCACAGAGGGCAGTGGTAAAGTGATACACACTGATGAAACACATTTATTTTCTAAATTTAATTTCTCCAGAAAATACATACAGTAATGATCAAAACTACATTGGCCAATGGCCAACAGCTTATTCAGTTTGAGACCCCTGCTGGAGGGTATCTGCTAAGTGCATTATTCCCATGACTTATGTTACATTATCAGCTGAAAATGCCACAATAATCTGTGAGACCCGGTGAAATATTCCATCCTGAATTAGTTTCCTACATGTGAAAGGACAGTAAATTGTAGAACATAAAAAGAAAAATATTTTCTGTGTTAATATTTATATTTAATTAATTACAATGCCGATTCATAGGTCTGAAAACACTTAAATTATTATTTTTTGTCTTGCAGCTGTGGAGAAGACAGTGATTTGGAGAATTGATGACATAGACCACTCTTCTCCCCCTATTTGTGCTCTGCAGAGCAGAAAGTTTTTTCAAGGAAATTTCTCAAATCTGTATTTCCCCATTGTCTGGTCAGATTCCAACAGAAAGCAGAGTTTTTAAATCAACAAGTCTGGGTTTTTATGGTTAAAATTACGACAGAAATACTATTACTTTAGGGATGTAGCTGGAACAAATAGAAGGGAGAAGATGCTGCGACTTCAACTCTCAAGCAGGTGTGAGACACAAATCAATTTGTTTTGGCTGAGTCACTGTTTTCAACCAGATCAGGAGGGATGAGATCAAACAAGGTCTAAAAAGGGTTTCTGAGGACGGAGACTGATGATGACAGCAGCTCCACCTAAAGCAGTGCTTCTCAAAGTGTGGGGCGGGACCCCCTGGGGGGGCCACGTGCGACCCTGGGGAATATGCTTTTTTTCTGCCGTACTACAATTAAGTGTAAATGCTTGGGGTGTGACGATTCACTCACATAACGATCCGATTCATATCTCAATTCACAGGATATGATCCGATTCAGGAACGATTCATAAAAAATATTAAAAGATCGATCCAGTTCGATCTGATTTGGTTCAGTTCGATCCAAACCGATCCAAACCGATTAATTTGCACACTCCTAATATATATACAGTGTATATTAGGGGTGTGACGATTCACTCACATAATGATCCGATTCATATCTCGATTCACAGGCTACGATCTGATTCAGGAACGATTCATAAAAAATATTAAATGATCGATCCAGTTTGATCCGATTCGGTTCAGTTCGATCCAAAACGACTCATTTGCACACCCCTAGTAATGGCACATCCCTGCAAGTTGAACTATATCTCTTTTTTTTGTTTTCTTTATGTTAACAAGGATACGATGTTATGAAGAGGTGTAGCTAGAACTATTTTATAGACAAATGCTGTTATTTATAGTTGTGGCAGAGAGTGGGTGGTGGGGATGAGGGGTGGGAATTGTTTTCTTCTTGCTGGGGGGGGGGGGCGTAACAGAAAATTATTGAGAAGCACTGACCTAAAGTATAGTTTTCATATAACTAACTCTCAATGTAGTGGAAAGATGAAATCCAAATAGATATTATTTATTTATTTAGTAAATGCTCTGAATAATGAAAATATTAATCTGGAATTCAGGAACCCAGCTGGTATGAACAAGGGAAATGATCTTTTACAAAGATACACGATGGTTTTCAGAGCACTTAACTAAACCACACAAGATTTAAAAATAAAATTTGTGAAATGTACTAGTACTCACAGCCTCTACTTCACTCGGGTCGTACCACACGTTTATGTAAGGGTGCTGGAGAGCTTCATCCACCGAGATCCGCTTGGACGCATCAATAACCAGCATCTTGGACAGCAGGTCTCTGGCTTGGCTCGCTGGTGAACAAAAAAAAATAAATCATTGGGTTGATAAAAGCTCAGCTGTCAATTTAGAACCAGAATTCACAGCTCGTTCTAGTTGTTCGTGTTGAGCTTCATTAATTTAAAATGTTTCCTGTAGAAACAGGAAGTCAGAGCAGCAGGGCACAATGAAGGGCGGGACCATTCAGAAATACAAATGCCCTGATAACGTCAGAGGAGGAAAGTAGCAGAGCAGAGACCCAGTGGGAAGGGTCTTGTTCTTGTAGAAGCTTCGAAGATCTCAGCAGGAGTAACGGTTCCAGTCATTTTGCTTCTTTCATAGCAGCAGAAACTGAACCTAAAATCTACTTCTCATTGGACAAGATCTCTGTTTCTCACACAATTCTGGCCATTTAAAAAAAGAAGAAGAAGCCACCATTGATTTATGACAGGCAGGTGTAAAAACACAGGTGCAAAAATGCCTCCTAAATTCCTTCAGGCAGTAAAACTGTGGCACGGAGTGGCATCAAGACTGGAAACTGCAATAAACACTAATTGTCTTATTGTATTTGGCACATCTTGGAATGCCATGGAGCTCATCTTAATGTTTTTTTTTTGAGTGTTTGCCTCCAGGCTGGATTTAAAACCTGCCAGGAAATAAAATTTACAACCTAAAACTCCTCCCGCTCCGACAAGCTGTCACAGGAATATTTTGCGCAACATTGTTGCTGATGGAGAAAGAAAGAAAATAAATGTGTTTTTTTACCTTTCAGTTTGTTGTGTTCAGAGTCTGCAGGAAACAGGACGTCAGGGAAGAGCTTCTCGAAGCTGTAGCCGGCGTATCGCGGCCGGTTCTCCACGTACGTCCGCACCGACTGGTTGAGTTTCATCAAGAACTCCTGAGACGGTGTCCCCAGCTGCTCTATGACCTTATTCCACTGGTCGATATCTTACGGTTCAGATATTAAGAAGAAAAACACGGGCAGGGAAAAAAAGGGGCAGGAATTCTGCAGCATATTTGAATCTAATTATAGCTAATAAAATGATCCGCCCGGACTTGTTGTGTCTCGGACTATTGTTTTGACTTGCTCTGATTAACACTTGTGTGCCGACGATGAAAATGTCAACTCTGTTACGCAACGCTGTCTTAAAGGACAAGTGTGACTCAAAGAGATAATAAGATGGAAATGTTTCCAAATCAAAAATAATGGAAACATCAGGCACACCCATGTGGACTGTTAGGAATACAAACACCATGGAATGTGTGACTGAAAATAAATCATTTCAGACAAATGGACTATCATACCACTAACACACTGATGTGGATGTAACGTGTGAAGATATACAGGGGGACATTCTGGTTCACATCGTGGTTTAACTATAATAATAAAAACTCAGTTGTGTCAAAAGGACATAAAAATGTCTTTTTATACCATGTGAGGATGTGAACGAGAATTTGAGATAACAGGAAGGAACACGACTGTTGAGATTCTGATGGCCCGGTCCAACTCAAGGATACGATCAGTGCCTGGAAACAACACACTACCCCGGACCATTTCGGCCATGATGCAGCCAACAGACCAGACATCAACTGAAAAAATGAAATGACAACCTCCCAATTAGCATGCAGGACAAAAAACATGAAGACACTAAAAAAGACACAAATAACAACAGTCAAACACAATGTTCATGCCAGGTGATGTGTATGACACAAGGGCCAGAAGATGGATGGATGCATGCAGCAGAGCGCACTCTCAAACGCCAGCGTCCCACAATGCATTGAAAAAATTAATTTACTTATGTAACAACCTAATACACTCTCTGTATTGTGACTGAAAAACATGCCATGTGCCAGGAGGACATCATTTAATAAAAGAAGGCAAAAGACGCTGTTTTCTGAGTCTGGTTGTTCAACATCTGTGCAACACAGAGGCAGCAGGACAAGTACTGGGCTGCAGACTCAAGAGAATTCAACATTTTCTCTGACTGCGGCTGTAAATTCCGAAGATGCTAAACATAATCTGAGCTTATGGTGAATAGGGATTTCTCCATGCAATTCTCTACTGTGAATATTTCTTCCTTTTCCTCTTGTCTTGTCCCTTTTTCAGGGGGTTCACGAGTCCACATTTTCCACCTCCCCCTGTCCTCTGTATCTTTTCCTCTGACTCTACGTCCATGTCCTCCCTCACTGCATCCACCAATCTCCTCTTTGTCTCCTACCTGGTAGCTCCATCTCTAGGATCATCCTTCTAACAGTGTATCCTCTGTCCCTCTGAACATGTCCAAACCATCTCAATCTGTCCTCTCTAGCTTTTTCTCCAAACCTTCCTGTCTGTGTTGTCCCTCTAATCACCTCATTCCTGATCCTGTCCATCCTTGTCTCTCCTAAAGAGCATCTCAGCATCTTTAACTCCTCCACCCCCAGCTCTGTCCCCTGTCTTCTGTCTATTCCTAGTGTCTCTAACCCATCCATCATGACTGGTCTCACCACTGTCCTGTAAACCTGTCCCTTCACCTTAGCTCTACTGTGAACACATAAACTATTAAATTATATTTTGACAACTAACTTGTTTGAACTTAATGTGTGTTGCCAAACAAATATCTCAAAAAGAAATTTTAAGAGCTTCTCAAAAGAAAATAATGTCATGCAATTATGCACTGGATGCGTAATAACAGTGATTGTTTTTGTTATTTACTGGAGGAAAATGCCAGACGTGGCTGCAGGCAGCTCAAGGATACAATCCCTTCCGGGAAAAAGGATTTTGTGGCGAACCATTTCTGCCATAATGCAGCCCACAGCCCAAATATCCACTACATGTGCGCAGCATAAAAAGGAGGGAGAAGAGAAAAAAGCAAAAGGAAGGAAAACAAAGAGTTGCAAGAAGTCAGCAGGAAAATTTAGCATCAGATTATTTGTCTACAGTAAGGAGAATACAGTGTTTTGAGATTTTGGGAATTTTGCTGAAGAGGGTTATGTGAAAACAATAGATAAAATAAACGCAATAAAAAATACGAACAAAAGACGAGATCAGCTCAACCAGGGGTCTCAAACTTGCGACCCGTGGTCCTTTTGTGGCCCGTGGAGTGATATTTTGTGGCCCCCACCTTGATGTGAAAGTTGAATGTCCACAAGATTTATAGAAAAATTTTACAGCAGGTCAATGCTAAAAATAAATGTTATGTTCAGTGTAGACTGGTCTGAAGTGGTGTATTACAGTGGGAAACGGATTTTTAAAATTTCAATTTCACTATTTTTTTTTCTGTATTGAACATTAACTGCTAATGTGGCCCTTTGGCAAAATGATGATGGGGGCAATGGACGTCAACTTATTTGAGTTTGAGACAGCTGAGCTAGATAAAAAAAAATGGTGCTATTGATTAGAAAAAAGTTCTCCAACAAACCTAACAATGCCTGTAGGAAAAAAGGTTGGACCATGTCTTCTGTTTCTCTCACAGTGCATTAGTAGTAAGATATTTCCTTTCCTTTCTCTCTATGTTCGTATTGTGTTCTGTATGTTCTCTGTCCTCGTATTAACTGACTCCTTTTTAAAGACTTAATTTGACTTAATAAATGCATCTAACTTCTTTGTCTTTTATTTGTTATCCTTTCGCATCATTTAAAATTTGCCAAAATCTAACAAAAGTTGTTGAGGCGTAGTGTGGATTATTTGCTTGAGCCAGGCTGCACGGCGGTGAGGACAGGCAACCTCTCAATAAAACATCAAACACATGCTACAGCGCTGCTGGAGTCTCCTGAAAGGAAGATGCTCGGCATGCCAGCTCTCCTGGCGTGTGACCTTTACAAGGAGCAGGAAGTGTACGTGTGTGTGTGTGTGTGTGTGAGACTGAGAGTGAAGAGAGTGTGTTTAGATGTGTTTGTGTTTGGAGGGTGCAGTTGAAACATCTCAGAAAAAGAGAAGAAGGCAAGGAGACATGCAGCAGGCCAGGCAGCAGCTCCTCATTGGCCAGTTGCTGTTGTGAAGCCTCTCCCTCCACACAATCGCTCACTCACCGTTGGCCTGGTATCCCATACCCAGGATGACCTCGGGAGCACGGTAGTAGCGGGTCACCACGTAGGGTGTCATGAGGAGACCTGTAGCAGCCGTCCTGGCCAGACCAAAGTCCAGGATCTTCAAAGTACAGTCGGATTTGACCACAATGTTACTGGGCTTCAGGTCCTAGATGGAACACAAAAGACAGACAAAACCATTGGACTCATAAGGTGATGATGACTTGTCTCACTTCTGTTAGATTTCAGTGTTTTTTTTTGTGACTGTGGACAGAGAAGAAACCTTTTTCACCAGGTGCTGTGACCTGGTTTCTTCAACTGGTGCCTTGATCCACCCGAATGTTTCACTTCTTTTTATTCTTATAGATGTGAACAACACCAAAGACGGTGATGTTCAGCACAGCCTGTGGGCTTTATTAGTTCTGACTGAAGGAGCAGGAGTGCGTTCTGTGTTCCTGCTACTGCAAGCGACAGCAGTGTATGTGTGAGAGAGAGACAAAGCTGAAGATTCTCTACTGTTTCTAGGTGAATTCAAACACCAGAAGCAGAGTTGAGCATGAAGTATTGGGAATCTTTAGATTTTGGTAGTGAAATATCGATGTCTTTTCACTCCCGTCCTCTACTCTCCTCTATGTCCCCCAGCTCAACCGCCTATTATTACAGATGACAACACATTTCTACTGCTTCAAGTGTTTACATAAAATGATAAAACTGTTTATGTAGCACTGTTTAAATGAGCGGCTGTGATTGGAGTTGTGTTGGACATGATAGCACACAAGGACTTGTGTACCCCAGTGGTACATTGGGGGCAGAATAAATAAAATTGGAAATGTAAAATCCGTAGATCTCGTTTTAAAGACATTTCCAAGATTTGGGAAGATAGAAAAAAACTTTAATTTTCATATAAAGAAAAACCTTCATGCTGTTGAAACTTCTTTACTTCAAGAGTAGATAGAAATTTTATTAACTAACAAAGGGCACATTTATATAAACCAAAATCAAAAGTTTCAATACAACAAAGAAAGTAAAAAAGGAAGACAAGTCTAACCTTGCAAAGCAGAAAAAAAAAATCAGAATCTGCGGCAGTAGGTGGCATATGAGGTAGAATATACTTTATATTCACGATGCCTCACCCTGTGTATGATGCCTGCAGCGTGTAGGTGTTTGATTCCACACAGCATCTGGTAGAGCAGGTAGGACAGCCTCTCATGATCCAGCTCCATCTGAATAACCTGGCACAGGTTGGCATCCATCAGCTCCATCACGAGATACCTGCAGGGGCAAAACCACAGACAGTTAAGACAAACAGGCAGAGAAGACAATCAACAGTCTTCAAACACACACATGCAAGCACACACACACACATTGAGGCTCTAGGTGTTTCAGCAGAACTGTGGTTTTGTTGCTGTTGCCTGGAAAGTAGTAGCTCCTGGTACTGAAGTATTTGTGGATCTAACAGTATTGGATGTGTGTAAAATGTGTTTTACTAACGCAACAGGGAATTAAAACAAATCACTGTATATGAGAACATTTCAAAACTATTGTACAGATGTAATGACCAGACTATCATTGTTCATCACACTAATAGGACGTTATTATACTGACACAGTATCCAAGAGTACAGTATATCAGTATATCTATCTATATATACATACATTTTTTGTCCTTTTGACTTGTCCCTTTTTTCAGGGGTTGTCACAGCGTGTCAACATTTTCCATCTCCCTCTGTCCTCTGTATCTTCAACTCTGACTCCAACTACCACCTCCATGTCCTCCCTCACTGCATCCATCAATCTCCTCTTTGTCTCCTACCTGGTAGCTCCATCTCTAGGATCATTCTTCTACCAATGTCTCCACTGCCCCTCCTCTGAACATGTCCAAACCATCTCAATCTGTCTTCTCTTTCTCCAAACCTTCCTATCTGTGTTGTCCCTCTAATCACCTCATTCCTGATCCTGTCCATCCTTGTCTCTCCTAAAGAGCATCTCAGCATCTTTAACTCCTCCACCTCCAGCTCTGTCTCCTGTCTTCTACCTATTCCTAGTGTCTCTAATCCATCCATAATGGCTGGTCTCACAACTGTCCTGTAACAGTATATATACAGTGAATAGTCTTCAACCGTGAAGGGTTAGGGTCTTTGCAGCCCTCAGGCATGAATTCGTCCAGTTTTCCTTCTAGTTCCAATCAAGCAGACACAGCACTGCAGATACACACTCACACACACTCATACGTACAGTCTAGAGGGTGACATTAATCTTGTTTGTTCCTGTCATACCCTGTGAAACCATCACTTCCCCCACATTTGGGTCTTGACTGCTCTGCCTCTCTCATATTCTTCAATACACACACTCACAGCCATGTCGAGTTTGAAACACACATCTAGGACGCCGCTAAATATAAATCCACCAGCACGTCGCTCCTACTTAAATTCTGCATTAGGTGGAACTGCCGTGTTTGACTCATTACCATGACGTGACTTCATTCAATCTTTTAAATGGGATGACATTGTGTCGTCCTATCTATGTACATTTGCCCACAGATTTCAGGCTAAATCAGAGCTCTTACTGGACAGTACAACTGTCCATCATACAATGTATTAACTCATATATATATACTGTACATCATGGGTGCACAGGGGCAGCTCTTTTGTCTTGTGAGCTACTTTTCAAATGACCAGGCTGGAGTGATCAACCTAGAATGAAAACTCTAAATATATTTACCTATATAAACAGGATATCTTATTTTATACATTATGTTATGTTATATATATATATATATATATATATATATATATATATATATATTGTACCTGTATGATTCTCACTATAGTCTTGTGATTAGCATCTTGAAATAGAATTATGTCTCTAGTTTTAATTATTACGTATACCTAATTT
The DNA here is from genome assembly GCA_016785265.1 of Paraplagusia blochii. Taxonomy (NCBI): domain Eukaryota; kingdom Metazoa; phylum Chordata; class Actinopteri; order Pleuronectiformes; family Cynoglossidae; genus Paraplagusia; species Paraplagusia blochii. The sequence continues at coordinate 31,317 of JAFBJS010054572.1, read as the reverse complement.
TCTGTACATAGAATTATAATTAATTAAGACAACAAACTCGTCCAAGGAATGGACAAAATTTACAGGCAACCCACAGTCCAAAGGTTTCAGTCAATTTTCTTTTCCTTTCAGCTTTTTTTCAGGGTCTGCCACAGCAAGTCAGCAATTTCCATCTCCCCCTGTCCTCTGTGTACTTTAACTCCAACTACTTCCATGTCCTCTCTCACTGCATCCATCAATCATCTCTAGGATCATTCCTCTACCAGTGTATCCACTGTCCCTCCTCTGAACATGTCCAAACCATCTCAATCTGTCTTCTCTAGCTTTGTCTCCAAACCTTCCTGTCT
>JAFBJS010054572.1:13887-30952 GCA_016785265.1 Paraplagusia blochii | reverse complement strand
CTAATCACCTCATTCCTGATCCTGTCCATCCTTGTCTCTCCTAAAGAGAATCTCAGCATTTTTAACTCCTCCACCTCCAGCTCTGTCTCTTGTCTTCTACCTATTCCTAGTGTCTCTAATCCATTCATCATGGCTGGTCTCACCACCGTCCTGTAAACCTGTCCCTCCACCTTAGCTGACTCTCTTCTATCACAGATCACTCCTGACTCTTTTCTCCAGTTGTTTTGTTGCATATATACAATGTTTCACATTTAGCATAAACAACTGTTCTAACAAGTCGAAGTGTATCATTTTGTACTTGGTTTGTACAGGGACAAAACACAAGCAGGGACATGGCTCAGTTGTGCAAACACTGAAGTGATACACCGTGCACATCCTGTATTGATTGCACAAACATGCAGTGGGCAGATACAGTTATACTCACACATCTTGGAATTCTTCCAGTGTCTTTTGTGGTGTGAATACATTTAATAATCCGATTATCTGCAGAGAGAAAAAAAAGACAATGGCTCACACAGCAAGGGAGAGTCTGCCATCCCAGAATCAACAGCAGCAGCACTGCTGGAAACATCTCACACTGCAGCAGCAGCCTCAGCATTAATAATGAATTACAACAGGACAAGGTCTAATTTAAAATACTACGCAAGACATTATGACACAGCAGAAGTATTATGGTAATCCTCAGGATTCTGTCGTCTATCAAACCAGGTGCCCTGCTGCAGCTGACTCAGACTTAAAGCTCTTATAGACAGATTCCTGCTAAATACACATGCAAAGAAGAGTGAAAGTGGAAGTGTTGAGCTCTTACATTCTTATGGTTGACACATTTCATCAGCACCAGTTCTCTGTAGGCCCTTTTGGCATGGGTTTGATTCTGAAAGGGCCGACTGAGCTTCTTGATGGCCACATTTCTCTCCAGGATGTGGTCGTATGCAGAACTGTAGGGAAGAGTGAAGGTAACAACTGAGGGAACAGCATTAAAAAGAACTTCTCTAAAGCCACCTACACCATAAGCGAGGAACAAGTCTCTCTCACTCACACTTTATATTAAAAAAAATATATATATTAATAAAAACTTTAAAGAAAAACAAGTTTAGGCTGATATTGCCTTTTTTGCTCACCATACAATCCCTTGTGCCCCAGATCCAATGGGCCTGAGGTTCTGGTAGCGCTTTAAAACCATGAAAGTTGAATCCCCCACATCTATACTGTAGTACTCCTTCTCGCGCTTGTTCCGGTTCATGGTGAAACCTAGGACAGATGCTCCGACTGTGGCATCCACGTGAAGTTCTCCACCTCCTCCACCTCCAACCCCGACTTGTCTCTAAACCTGCAAAACCAAAAGAGAAAGAAAAGTTTTTTTTTAGCTACGTTGAATGTGATTACAAAGGAGTAATAGAAAAAAGCAAAAAAAAACCACAGTAGTATTATTTGTTAGATAAACAAGGTAAAATAAAATTTTACAAGCAGAAACAGGAGTAGGAGGTGAAGCTTGAAGCCAAGTGTTGTTTTTCTAGGGATTTGCAGAGCAGCAGGGCCAAACAAATCTACAGCTCGGTGTAGATTTGTAGAAACAATCCACTTTAACCACTGGTCCACAGTTTTTTGAGCAGGCTCTCACCCATTACAGAGTGATGACTCATGTCCAATCATTGTGACCCGTAAAACCTTAAAACATTTATGTACAGTAAACAAGATCCAGGAGACACTCACACCAGCTGAGGAAGGACTCCCAAAAGAACCCAGCCAGGAAAAAGAAAGGAAGAAACCCCAGGGTGATGGACAGTGGAGAGGATCCTCACCCAAGACGGACAAGCTGGCAGCAAGAAGAACTTCAAATTCAATTTATCTACACAACATTATTTAAAAAAATCTTCTCTCCCTTTTCTGTCATCTGTTAATTCTTTCTAAATAACATTATCATCATCTTGCAGGAAACTTCCTTTCTTACACATTCATTTTTCATTCCCCCGTCATTTCTGGTAAGTGGTAATCAGAACCATTATATTTCTAACTACTTATCTGTTTCTCCTTCCCCTCAGGGTTTACAACAGTAGATCATCCACCTGCATCTGGCAGCACTCTCTTTTTGCCAATCTTCTTTTACAACTTATCAACAGTCTGAGGCACAATGTCAACTGTGTCACACGAACCTGTGGCTTCATTAATTGCGGCTGAGATGTAAAGATTTACATGCAAGGCGATGGTTGCCATAATAAACTCGATATCCAATATTTTTTTGTCGTCTTTCTTTATCTCCATAAAACTCAATATGGCATTGCATGTCCTTAAATTTATGTTCTCAGTCCCATTTCATTAACTCGGGCATATTTATGAACACTTTCACCTCACAGCAAACCCTTCAGCAAAAATGTCACCTTCAATCGCTATTGGAGACCATTCGAGCCGCAAAGACGTCCGTGCAATGTAAACATACATCTGAGAAAATGTCATTTGGTAAACCAAACACAAACCACGGCTGAAGGAGACAAGTGTGAGCTGAGGCGATGCCAAGTAAAAGCAGGTCTATCTGTAGGCTGCAGACAGAATACTTCAGAACTAATGCTAAGCCCCAGAATGTGGTGTGACTTGATGACTGCACCCTGCGTGAGGACACAAAGCTATATATCAGGGTGAGTGTGAGCAACATGACTAGGCTGCCAACCTAATTCCACAGTGTCTGCAGGAGTAATTTACACTCTTACACAGTAGGGACAACACATGAAAAACATTAAAGTGGCAAAGAACTGTGTTTGGTTTTTACCAATGTCCCTCCTGATCAAACCTGTTTTGCAATCTGGGGACGAGAAGACACCACTGCACCAGTAAAGATGTTATTTTGGTTTGCAAAGGGGTCAAAGTAAGAGAAAGTACACCAAAAGTCTCAAACTTGCAGCCAGTGGCCCATTTGTGGCCCTTGGAACGATATTTTTTTGGCCCCCACCTTCATGTGAAAGTTGAACTTATAATGGCATTTTATAGATTTGTTTTCTACACCTAATGGTCAGTCCCGAAGGTTCTCCAAACCCTGATCCTCAGTCTCCTTCTGGTCCATTGTTGTATTACATAGAATCTATGGGAAACTGATTTTTTATTACATTTTTTCTTGTGTTGGACACTGAAAGCTGGTGCAAACCTTGTGTGAAATGATATTGTGGGTGGTGGCCTTCAACTTCTTTGAGTTTGAGACCCCTGAAGTACACAAAAGGAAACACTCTTGGTATGGCTGTCCATTCTCGTCTGTCTACTACACCTTCTCCGAGACCTGATCGGTCTCTGTACAGTCCAGTTCTATTCAGTCTGACTCCTATATGCATTTGACTTCGTTTTCTCATCACCCTCCAACAATAAAAGTCAGATTCTAATCAGTTAACCACTTAACTTTAGCCAAAGTAATGTCTGGTGATAAGAACTGCTGTAAGGACAGTTTCAAAGGCAAGTCCTCTGGCAGCAGTAAATTGCCTGTCTCTGCAGACTGGATGGATGGACAAATATAAACGGTCTGTGTTCAAACTACTGGCCAATCTCAGCCAATATGGAAATGTTTTGTCTCGGACAATTTATGGCTGGATGTACAGTCATAACAACGTTGACAGGATCACAAGTTCGTGTCAAATTACACCTAGTCAGAGCAAAGCACAATCTCAAAAATCACAACAGAGACATCGATACAGGCTCATTACACCAGTTCATACTGTCTGTGTCTATGTATAAAATGTTCTACATGAGATTCCACAGACTCGGCTTTCACACATCTGAAAAGTGAAGAGGTAGCAAATCACCTCTCTCAGGTGATGTGCTGAATGTGGCTCAGAGGTGTGGAAACATGTTCATGGCTGCTTAGGTTTTGACATGTTGACAAGTTTTAGTGATAAATCTCAGGAGAGAGAGTTGGCAAAACAGGGCACGGCAAACATCCTTAACTTGGCAGCTCCACGTTCTCTCAGTCATTTAAAAAGGACCTTGACATGTAGATGAAGGTTGATACAGAACGAGCCAAAACCTGCAGTCCCTCCTCCTTGCAGTCTACCTTTTTGGTTTGCTGCAGGAATCAGATTTCTCTGTGTATTGGCTGACCACCACTGCTGCTCTCTTGGCAGCTTGTGGAGTGGAGTGAACCTTTGTAAGAAATGTACAGAGAAATCTGGGGCCTCTATCAACCCAGGATGACTCAGAAGTGAGATATCACCCAGAGTTATGGGCAACACTCGACTGAAAAACTCTGTTGTGTGCTCCTAAATCTGTTGCTAAATATGGAGTATTTTATACAGAGACTTGTACCCTTCCTCAGTCAGGCAACTAGAAAAAAATAGACTACAACATGATAATAATATGACTGACAAAAAAAAAGGAATCTGTCTGATGGCAATCCATTTGATTGATAGATAGAACTTTATTAATCAGTGTTCTCCTCCCTCCCCGTACTTGTAAATGTTAAGCCCATTTTATATGTGTACTGCTGTAAACAATATTGTATATATTACATATAATATTGTACATGTGTACAGGGTTTTTCCTGGGAGTTGTTCCTCAGCCGATGCGAGGGTCTATAAAGGCAGGGGGCACATAAAATCCTTGTAAAGCACATCGAGTCTGACTTGTGCATGAAATTTGCTGTGTAAATAAAAATAAATTGACATTTAAATGAATCCCTCTTGAGTATCCTTCGTGAAATTATACATTATGGATGAATTTTCACTTAAATTAATCTTTTAAAATATAAAACATTAAGGACTCCTGCATTTGTTTAGGTTTGTCTCTGCAACACTTACATATGACGTTTTTGTGCTGTAAGGACAGAACTCTCTGACTGGAGAAACAGGAAGTATGTGCTTTACATTATCCAAACAGTACAACTGGTAACAAGTGAAAACGCCGACATAGGGTATATTGTATACGTTTGTTTGTTTAAGTGGTTAACAAATAGCCGAGAGACGTGTCCTAAGGAACTCTGTTTTTACATTTAAATGTGGTTCTCGTATATTATATCCTACCATGTAGCTTTGGCTCAGTTCACCTTATTTACCTCTAAAGTTTTTAATAGTTACATCGATTACATGCGGCAGTTCGGTTCGGTTCACTCTGGACTGACCAGGAACAGTTCCCGGTGTTAGCGGTGCTACTGTGGGAGGGTCACGGCTTCACAACGCCGTGTTTTCCCGTCGTGTGTGGTCAACTGCCCGGTTAGGCCGGACCGGTCCTGCCCGCTGTGCCACTACCATGTTATACATGGCAGCACCAGAACACAACAACTAATGTGACCCATATTCATGTCAGTTCCCATCCCCCACAGTTGACAACAACACGTCAAACACAACTGGGAAAATTGAGAGGAAATAGTCCCGTGTCTGTAGCTTACCTTCCTCCGGTTAATTCCACCACAGCGTGTCGAGCCGCAGTCTTCCTCGGCTGCCTGTTGTTGGACACAACCCGGCCCGTGTTAGTGTTTGTTTGTTTGTGACAAAACGACACTTTTGTTTCTCCTGCGGATAAACTCCTGGACTCCTCACTCTAACAGGTCATAAAATACATGTGCGGCACCAAAGTAACCTAATCGCGGCGCTTCCGTGACACGGACACTTTCTGACATTTCACTCCAACGACGTCGGAAGCTACCGACGTTTCCTCGGCTGCACAATGAGCAGGAGCAATAGCAACAGCAGCACCCGCAGCGGGGGACGTTCAACAACGCTTACGCGTTTCCGGTTACACCGCCGGGAACCGGAAGCGAAGAGTTGTCAACGTTAGGGAATGACGTTGCAAATACGAATAAAGCTTGATATTTTACTTGTAATGACATTTTAAATAAAAAAAACATTATTTCTTCTTAATATTTTTTTTCGTAGAACATTTTCAAGTAAACGTGAATTAAAATAAGGGATAAAATTCCAAAGTATAAAAAAAATAATATAATTTCCTTATCGCGTGAATTACGCAAATCATTAGTTTGTCAGACTATTTTTTTTGTGGACCAGTAAATCGTTAAATTACTATACAATGGTGAAAAATGGGCACACACCCCGTGTTTGGCTAAAAGTTACACGAAATTGTTTACGTCACACTTATTAAGTTGTTATAAAAGTGATGAATATGAAATGCAGAGCATATTCAGAGAAAATTTGCATTTTCATATACAATTTTTGAACAGACACAAAGGTCCTCTTCTTCGGATGCCTAAAAAGCTACTTGTGTGCTGTATCATGTTATATTTTCCATAACAATATAAGTCACTTTATATTTCATTATTTCTGACATTTTTTATTTAAAACATCTATATTTTTGGGGGTTGGTATTCTTCACTTATAACAAAGTGGGGTGGACAGACTTATAAACAGCTTTCACAGATTCTGTTAATTTTGGTTAAATTTTTTTTATCAGCAACTTGTGTATTTTTCCATATGAAACATTAAAAGAAAGTGGGAAATTAAATGTGTCACTTTGTTTGAAAGAGCAGATTACCACCTACAATGGCTTTGGTCCTTTGCTGCCCCATCTGCCATTAGCTAGCTCCTGCAAATCCAATTATGTTCTTAAAGTCCCTCATCTAAAAATAGTTGAAAATGACGGAAAAGACAGAAACAACGCGTCATTAGGTTGAGGTAGAGAGGAAAATTTACCATGGAGCTGATATGTCCTTCCTACAGAGACGATTGATCTGTCATGTGTGATAATTACTGCCATGATGGACAGAAGACGGGTGATGTGGAAGGAATGGCAGCAGTGGATGCATAGGAGGAAGGATTAGAGTGGCAGATGTCTGGAGGGACCTAAGAAATATCTCCACAGAGACTGAATGAAATAAGGTAGGCCATAAATACGTCAAAACCAGGGTCTGATGGTTTTAGTCAAAGCAATATTTTTAGCAGGCCAAGAAATATGGCCTCAGTTTTTAGTCCATTGATCTAACGAATGCCAAATTGTCCTTTTCAAAAGAATCTAATCTTTAATTGTGCTGCGGTAATGACCTAGTTTTTCTTTGGAACTACAAAGACAAAAAGAATAATTTTGGAATACGTTACTACCTTGTGAAGGTTTAAATTCAGCACATTTTGAATAAAAACTACATTGAATGTAAAGTTAAAAGCAGTAGAACCTGCTCTTCTGATAATAACAACTAATTACACTCATAACATTTTGGTATGTTTGCAATGTTATGGCAGCTAACTGTTTTTTAGTGTAAAAATCTTGAACAGATTATCGTACTGTCACTGACCTGTAGACATATTACCAGAGGTTAAAGAGCTTGTGTTAAATCACAGTACACATAAACAGATTAAGAAATGTGTCTCATATGGCCAGCTACCAACTTGGAAAGCTCTGTCTGGTTTGTTTTGGGATTTAATACCAGGCATCAGTCGGATTCACAGTACAGTAGCTGTTGGAACAACTGTTGTAAATAAAGCAGATAATAGGAGTGTGATATGAAATAAACAGCTGGGACTTACAGGATAATTCAACCAAGTATTTTACAGTAAAAATAATTGTGTTTCTGTCTACTTTGCTGTAGTTCTCTTGCACAACTAGTATTGAACTCATTGCCACCCAAGATACGTACAAGTGAGAGTGGCTACAAGGTTCTTAGATTTACTACAGCACATTTACATCTCCTCTGTTTCATGCATTAACATCTTGGCAACATTAGGACAAACAAACACTAAATTCACCAATGGTTCCTGCAAATATATCATGCTGTATATGCATCAAATGAAAGCATTTAGTGGTGTCGGGTTTGTTTCCCATTAGATCCACATCCACCTAATCCCTAAGCTTGTCTGTCTGACCCTCTGGCCTCTGACCGTGAAAGGTTTGTTGTATCACAGTCAGGCCTTGTGTTTCTCTCCTGTATAAAATGTTCTTGTGTGCATGCCTACCTTGGCAGGATGGGTACATTCGTGACCCTGGCAGAGGTGATGGAGGCCCGGGGTTCACCACTAGACGAGGACGAAATTTGGTGCCTTCTGTTCGCCACAACGGAGGCCCTGCAGGACATCTCCAGAAAACGTAATCAGAACTTGTTTGTCCTTCCTCTTCCTGCCCGGTCACCTTGTTGCTGTGTTAAGGACAGTATTTCATTATGTTTTTATCATCAGATTCAGGCAACATGTACCCCATGCTGAGTCCTGGCTCGGTGCTACTGTCTGCCAATGGAAGTTTGGCTTTTAAGAGCTGCACACAACATGAAGATGTAACTTCCTTCACAGCCCCTGAGGTGCAGCACGCACCGGCATCCTCCACCAGGACTCAAACTGAAAAGGTCTGATTATTGCAGTAGATCTTATCACAACACTCTTGATCTAGAAGCCAACCTTAGTCTAGGACACGTGCGTCAAACACTGGCCTGTAGTGTATTGTAATTATATTTGGGCCACAAGATCATAATGAATGTGTACTAGAGTTGGCCTACCAGTATATATGTACTATATACTATATATATGTACTCTATACTGGCAGGATATATAGTACTAGCTTTGTCTGTGGTTTGTTATTTCACATTCAAAGCACATTTCCGTATAAAAAATGTAACATTAAATATCTGGAAAGTGTGTCCAGAGAGTTTGTGTCCACTATGAGTACAAACTTAAAGAAATGGCTGACAGTAATATTAGATTAAATGGTTTTTTTTTTAATTCAGATGGCTGTGTATTCACTGGGGATGACTCTGTACTGGTGCATTGATTATCATCTGCCTCACAATCAGGTACTTTTTAGTTTCCTGCTCAGACACATGCACTGTAGGACAATGTCATTGTGTCTTCATCAGTGCATCATCTCTCCTCATGTCTTCATGTCCAAATAATGTCTTTTAGCCGGTCCAGTTAAGTGCAGAGCTGGAGGGTCTGTTACTCAGCATGTGTGAGGACACAGTGCTGAGAAGGACTGACCTACTGACGGTGCTGGGGATGTGTCAAGTTCACCAAAAAGCTGCAACGCTGCCTCCTGCAGAACACCTTGTTAAACAGCTAGTTGAAGACGTCTACAGAACCTCGGTCAGTTTATGCGCGAGTCTGATGGCTCTCTGCATTTATTTCTCATTTATATTTGTGTTTGCTTTGTTTTCATTTAACTCAAACAATGCTATCTTTGCAGGACGACCAGGTTTCCTTGGCTGAAAATGGACCCAAACTAGCAGACCGCAGTCAAGTGATTCGGGATAGATTACATGGTAAGGAGCAGTTTTTAGACAAAAAAAAACAAACTACACCTTATTATTAATTAGACCACACCATGTTGTAGGAAGAGTGAATGTACTTTTCACATTTATAACACAGTAAATATGTATTTATGAAAGTCTCAAAAGCAATTTAAAGTAAGCCACTGCACTCATCTCCTGTAAAACTTTTTTTTATCTCTCATCCAAGCTCAGCTCTTTCAGTTCAATTTTGCCTACTTTTAATAAAGAAGCTCAGCTACCTGGCTCAACAGGAGGCATAGTTACAGTTTCAAGTCAGTCTGTGATCTTTGAGAATGAAAACCAATCTGTTTTCCAGGAGGATCTTTCAGTAACTCCACATGGGCTCCAAAGAAAAAGATTTCTTCCTACACATCTGAGGCTGCAGGGTGAGTGCTCGCCAACAAAAGCCGTTCATTTTAACAAGTCAGAATAAAAAAATATAAGTACTGTCTACAATGGCAAAACCAGCGTGGAATAAATCTGTGCAGGGAGGATAAACACTACAAAGACTCCTGCATTAAACTTTATGTATGTTACCTTTTGGTTGAGAGCTTTGGTTCCATGAGTGACAGATCTTGACTTTCATCATGGACTGAAGAAGGAAAACTCATTCTTCCCAGGAGTCCCTCTGGGGGACGAAACAGGGAGACCTACAGCAGCTGGCAGCAGCTGAACCGAAGCCCCTGCAGTCCCTATTTGGATGGTTATCGCAGCACCAACCTGAAATCCCTGGCACAGTTTAATTCCACGGCAAGTCTGAATGACAGGAAAGTCAAGGTGAGCCAAGTCCTTAGAGTTTAATATACTGTATAGACTAGTATGTTATTTCATCCTTCCTTTGGTTTTTCTTTTGTGCTGTAGGAGTTGGGCCCTGAGTTTATGAGAATGTTAGATGAGCCACAGGTTGCCTTGGAGTTGCCTGGATCCATCGTGGTGAGTTCCCAGACAGTTTTCCACCAAGCCTTTTATAATTATATGTAATTTATATTTTATTTAATATATATATTTTATTGAGGCGGCAATTCAATAAGTTGACTTTTGTCCTGGCTATTTTTTTTACCTGATCTCAAGGACAAACTTTATCTTTTATCTAAAATCCAAACTGTTATGAATTATTTAGTCCAAATATTTCCAAATGTTTCTCTTTATAGTCAAAAAAGGGTAAATCTCTGACCACCCAGCGAGAGCTGAATGTGGTGATGCCAAACGGCCAGAGCATTCTGGTGAAATGTGAGGTGAAATCCCGGGGAGGGGACGTCTTTGACATGATCGTGGCTCACTCCAACCTAATGGAACATTTCTACTTTGGCCTTGCTTACATTGATGGTAAAGATGAAGATTCAAAATAATCCAAGATTGTTGTTATTCCTTCTATGTTTCTCCTATTTTTTAAAATGTATTATTTGCATCTGGTCAGATAATGAGTTTTTCTTTGTGGACAACGACTCCAAGATTTCCAAAGTTGCTCCGGAGAGCTGGAAGAAAGTGCCTTCAACAACCTTCGTTCTTTTCTTTAGAGTCAAATTCTTTGTCAGTGACATTTCTCTTATTTTGTGAGTGCATTTATTTTTCATTAAGCAAATATTCCCCTACAGTGATGACATGACTGTCTCATTAGTCAAATCTTTTCACACATTTGTCAACAGGCACAGTCAAACCCGTCACCAGTACTACCTTCAGCTCAGGAGAGACCTTCTGGAGGACAGGCTGTCCTGCCATGAAGAGACAGCTCTATACCTTGGAGGTCTTGCCCTGCAGACAGAATATGGAGATTGCATGCCTGAGGTTAGTTGGTGATGTGTAAATGGTCCTTACACAAATCGAAACACTAGAATTTACAAAAAAGTGGAATCAACAACACGTCATGCTTGTAATTTCCTCTTGATTTGTTGTGTTTAGTTGTATGGTAGGAACTACTACCGCCCCGACCAGTATGTCCCCAAGAGTGTGATGGAGAAACGTGCCTTGCCTTACATCCAGGAGGAGCTGCTCAGACTTCACTCCAACAACACACAGCTGATCCCTGATGAATGCAAACTGGAGTTCCTCAAGGTAGAGTAGTCGGAACGAAAATTCATTTATTTGTTTTGTGCAAAAAAACGGAGCAATTGACACTTTTTAACAATACTTCCAGGTGTGTCAGCAGTTGCCTGAATATGGTGTCTTTTTCCATCGTGTTACCCGTGAAAAAAAGCCAGCAGAAGGAGAGATAATCCTGGGAGTTTGTGCCAAAGGAGTGCTGGTGTACGAGGTTAGAGATGGCTGCAGGTCCACCAGTCAGAATTTTCACTGGCGTGAGACTTCCACTATCTCCTCAAATGTGAGTAACACCCTGACATTTATTTCTGTCATTTCTGAGATTATAGAAATGAAATGATAGACATAAAATATTTTTTTTGTTCCTCCAGAGGCGAAAGTTTGTAGTAGAGACTCGTGGCAGCAAGAAGAAGCACACTTTTGTCACGGAGAGTTCCAAAGTAGCCAAGTATTTGTGTAATCTCTGCTCAGCCCAACATAAATTCAACAATGAGATGAACTCTCGGCAGCTCAACCACAGCCTTACCTCAGGTCAGTTTTTTTCTTATTCACCCAGACATCAACCGGGGGTTAAAGTTCAACCAAGTAACTCCTTGATCTGCTTTTTACTTTGATCCCAGATTCCAATATGGCGCCGTACACAACAGCATGTCGTGCCCCGCTCAAATCCTACTCATGTTCAGAGACACCACAGGATGAAAGTGGTCTGACCACACCTCAGAACGAGCCCTTGACAAAGATGTGTAATGATCTGGTTGCCAGGATGGAGTCCCGTGTTAAACCACTCAGCCTCAATGATCACAGGTTAATACAGTCAAACATGAAACGTAAACAGAAATAGCATCAGTGCTACCAGTGTCTTCTTCCTACAGTGTCTTCTCAGGAAGTCGATGCAGCAGCACAGGAATGCGATCTCCAGCGCTCTCTCAAAGGAGTGGATCTCAAGCGCCTTCTGGTTCTCCACCAGTTAGAGGTACAGAAGGACCATGACAATTTATGTTACTGCTCTGGGGGATAGGAAATACTTCAAGGGCACTAACAGTAACGATGAGTTCCAACATTGGCCAACCACAAAGGAGGGCTGTTGGTTGAAGATTGCTTGATTAGAAGGCAACAGGAGAACACAAGAACCACAGAGGCGCACAAGATCAAGTTCAAGTAAACAGGATCCAGATCCATGAAAAATATCAGCAGCTTTTTCTGAATATTTATGCCAAATGTGGCGTTTCTTTCTTCACACGTCATATTTCAAACCTTTAAAGTGTGTAAAAGTTGATCTTTTCTAAAGTACCGAGGCAGAGCTGGAGGTGGAGGAGTTAAAGTTGCTGAAGTTCTCTTTAGGAGAGACAAGGATGGACAGGATCAGATATGAGGTGATTAGAGGGACAACACGACAGGAAGGTTTGGAGAAAAAACTAGAGAAGACACATTGAGATGGTTTGGACATGTTCAGAGGAGGGACAGTGGATACAATGGTAGAAAAATGATCCAAGAGATGGAGCTACCAGGTAGAAGACAAAGAGGAGATTGATGGATGCAGAGAGGGAGGACATGGAGGAAGTTGGAGTTTGACGGAGATGGACAATGTTGACTCGCTGTGGCAACCCCTGAAAAAGGGACAAGCTGAAAGGAAAAGAAAATGTTTGCTAAAATATATATGTTGTGTTTCACAGAAATATCGACTAAAGTGAGGCCGACAACAGAAAGAGAAGTCATATGTTTGACGCTAAAGAAAGACCCAAAGCTTGGCCTTGGTAAGCTGACCCTGGTCAGAGACCATTGTTTTGTCCCTGTGCTTACATTTGTCCTTACTGTGGTTTTTTTGCTCAACCAGGAATAGTGATAGTGGGAGAGGACACTGTTGGCTGTTACGACCTGGGCATCTTCATTGCCTCCATTGTACCAGGTGGACCAGCTGATAAAGATGGACGCATTCGACCAGGTAGAGTAAGCTTTGCCAAAATGGTACAAGTAGAAGTAGCCCAGGAAGCCCTTGTCTTCTTGGACAACCTCGGGGTAACACAAAGGCTGGGAGGTTGTGGTACAAGGTCTTTTCTTTTCCTCTGTTACTGGACACCGTCACATGTTCACTTTGACCTTTGCTCTCAGGCGGTCGACTGATCTCTTTGAACCACGTCAGCCTGGAGGGGGTCACATACAGCGAGGCGGCAGAGGTGATGCAGAGCAGCCCTGAGGAGGTGCAGCTCATTATCTCACAGTCAAAAGGTGGGTGTGTGTGTGTGTTTGAGTGTGTGTGAGGGTCCTCACACACTGTGACCCTCGTCCTCTCTTTGTAGTCATGGACAATAAACCCAGTGATTGAACCTAGTCCTCAGATGCACCTGCTCTGAGTCAATTTTGTTTAAACATATCTGGCCTCAGTTTATTATTATTTTTAGAAATTTTACCCTAATTTAATTAATTTAATAAATAATAATTAATTTTTATTTAATATATCATTAATTTAATTTTTAATTTATTTAATTTTAATTTCAAAATTAAATTAATTAATCAATTTAATAATGTAATTTTAATAATTTAATTTAATAATTTAATTTTAATTTCCTAATTAAAATTTCCTAATTTAATTTTGCACTTCACCTGTTATTAGGGGCTGGATGTTTTCTTTAATCATTTATAACGACATTTCATTACTTTCTGTATAACTGTAACTATTTTGTCAACAAAATCTGTATAATAATTATGTTTAAATGTGAACGTTTATGTAACCATTTCAGTTCTAATAACACAGCTATAAGAAACTATGGTCAACAGAGAGATTTTGTCAAAATGAGTAGTAGTAGTAGTATTAGTAGTAGTAGTAGTATTAGTAGTAGTAGTAGTAGTAGTAGTAGTAGTAGTTTCACATGCTTTCAGCTCACTCTCTGCACAACATGTATTTTCCTCCTTTTCTTGGCTGCAGTTCGATCCAGTCCAAACAGTGTGGCCTCACCTCTGCTGAGAAACTGTGAATCCCAGTCGGTGTCGATGGCAGACGGACGATCAGACAACACCAGCCTGGACGAGAGCGCGTCGCTCACCATGACTCCGAAGACCACGAACAGGCTGAACGTGCCGTGTGATTCACGAGTCCTAGGACCACAGGTTGAAACAACAGTGACAAGAATAGAATTAGCTCCTTGCTTCTTCCAAGTCAGTGTTAGTAGACCTTGGAGAAAATTAAAAAAATAATTTCTTTTGCTAAAATAACTTAAGACAAATGTGCGTTTGCAGTCTTTCCAGAACTGGCAGTAAATACTGTACAGTAATGACAAATAGGAATCCTTATAAAACATGATCTTTACCTCTTTTTAAATTGTTAAAATCCTGTGTTGTTTCAGGATGGCTGCTCCGTGTCTTCTTCCTTAAACTGTGTCAGGTCGGAGGAGATCAGTGTGGAGCTCAGGAAGATCTCAGGAAGTCTGGGCATCAGTATCTCCGTGAGTCTACGATGAATCACAAAGATGTTGTCTCAGTTTGGTCTCAAAGTGATTTTATGTCATTTGTTAGTAAAGAAAAACAAGTGTTTCTGTTAGATTCTTCCATAAGTTAAACCATAATCATCTAGAACATGAGAACAATCCAGTAAAGCTCATTGTGCTGACTGATTCTCAGGGTGGCGTTGACACCAACATTCTCAATGGAGCAATCTTCATCAAAAGGCTTGTTCCAGGAGGAGCTGCTGAGAGAGACGGACGTTTACACACAGGTACAACAGAAACACTGAACCTAGTTAGTTAGTTAGTAGCCAGCTGCTGCAGTGTCACCTTCACTACCTCATTCACCACCTTCTTCCCCTTTTCTTAAGTCATTCTCTTGAAAAAATGCAGTAAACCAGAACATTTTAAAATAATATTAGGCTGCAGATGTCTTTTAAAGAAAACCTCTGAGTTGCAAACCCCAGTAAGACCATGCAGCCTCTAAAGGCAACATCACACTCATTGGCCTCTGGACCTGATGACTGAGGACAGAAGACTTTTCTCCTGGTCACAGAGAGACGACTCCACCTGTGACAGCTTCAAGGGGAAGCACCACAGACCTCATTTAAATGTATACTCTTATTTTTAGTCGTTACGTTTTGGTATAAATACCTAAAAAACCCAGTCACTTACTTTCTCTTCCAGTTTAAACTTCTATCTTTAAAAATTGTCCTTGATGAGATGTGGAGATAGAAAAGGTATCCACCTTTCTAACATATGAACACATGCTCTACGTGTGTTCCAGGTGACAGAGTGTTGGAGGTGGACGGGGTGAACTTCCAGGGCTTCTCTTACCAACAGGCCGTGGATTGCCTGAGTAAAACTTCAGAGGTAAATCCCTCGCAGACTCTCCGACTCTTCATCACCGTCAGTGGCTGATGTCACATCCTCATCTTCTAGGTGGTCACCATGGTTGTGGAGAGGGATCCATTGAACCTGCCCAGGGTTTCACTCAGTGCCGACACCAACAGCAGCGTCTCCAACCAGAGCCTGAGTCCAGCGTCCAGTCGACCCAGACTCAAGAGCTGCTCCTCCACCAGCACTGCTCCAACCTCCAGCAGGGAGCTGCCCAGGGACTACAGCTTCGTCACGGACGGTAAAGAACCACAGCTGGAAACATTTAAAAAAAACAAAACATTAAACTTATAAACAACACAACATTCAAATATTACAACGATAATACTGTTATTATCATAAAAACACACAAGCTGAAGGACAGTTTTCACTTTTTTTAACATCTTCTGAGAGAGATTTAGTTTTAAAAATGTGGGTTAAAAAAAAAGTGTGTTTAGAATTTGTTCCTACGCCTCAGTAATCCAGTAGAGTGTCCAGTGTCGTGAGAGTCAGATCTCTAAGCCGTCTTGTGATCTCACAGAGGCGCAGGTCATACTGGCTTGTGGGCTTCAAGGTGAACTTTTACACACTTCCTCCTCCTGATCTTTCTGACTGACCCTAACACACATCTTCTTATCCCTGGAGCCTCCCTGATCCTTCCAACAACCATCTTTATCCAAGGGACTACAACTCTCCGTCTTCACTGACAAACTCTGAGAAAAACTCTGAGTCTGCTCATGATTCAGCAGGAGAAATGATGTCTGATCCGAAAACTGGAAGTGCTAACTCACTGTCTTTATTTCTCTGTTGTCCTCCTGTCTTCCATCAATCTCCCTAACTCCAAATCCTAAGACAAGACCCAGGAAGTGATGCTGACCAAAAGTCCCAAAGGCCTGGGCTTCAGCTTCATCATGTGCGAGCTGGACCCGCCCACCGGGGCCTTTGGCAGCATGGTGCGAATAAAGCAGCTTTTCCCGGGACAGCCGGCTGAGCAGAGCGGCAGAATCCAGGAGGGAGACGTGCTGCTGGCCATCAATGGACAGTCACTGAAGGAGCTGTCCTACTCTGTATGTGAGCTGTCATCACTACACTCTGCTCTGACTGTCATGACAAGATATGGATCTGATTTTTTATTGGTTAGAGGCAAAAAGACAAAAGTTTCTATTCAGAATCTGACACCAAATCTAAATCATTTGAGATGAATCAGATTGAGATGGTTTGGACATGTTTAGAGGAGGGACAGTGGATACATTAGTAGAAGAATGGGAGACCAAGAGGAGATTGATGGATGCAGTGAGGGAGGACATGGACGTAGTTGGAGTCAGAGTATAAGATGGAAAAGGGTAAGGTTGGGGACAATTGTGAGACCAGCCATGATGGATGGATTAGAGACACTAGGAATAGACAAAAGACAGAAGACAGGGGACAGAGCTGGAGGTGGAGAAGTTAAAGATGCTGAGATTCTCTTTAGGAGAGACAAGGATGGACAGGATCAGGGATGAGGTGATTAGAGGGACAACACAGACAGGAAGGTTTGGAGAAA
>JAFBJS010054572.1:0-13871 GCA_016785265.1 Paraplagusia blochii | reverse complement strand
CATTGGTAGAAGAATGATCCTAGAGATGGAGCTACCAGGTAGGAGACAAAGAGGAGATTGATGGATGCAGTGAGGGAGGACTTGGAGGTAGTTGGAGTCAGAGTAGATAGAAGATACAGAGATGGACAATGTTGACTCGCTGTGGCAGCCCCTGAAAAAGGGACAAGTCAAAAGGAAAAGCTGTTTATTTTAAGAATAACCATAGATAGAGACTATTGTGAAACCTAGGGTCATCAGGAGTATTTCACTGACCAGAGGATAAATTAAATACTTTATATTTACAGTACATTTCTTCCTCTTCTCTTTGTAGAAGGTGCTCAAACTGTTCAAACATTCACCTGCTGAAGTTCGACTGACTCTTTTCAGGCCTCCTCCAGGTAATCAGCAAACACACAGACACACACCTTCACACACCTTCAGTTCTCAACTCACTGGGCTTCTCTGTGTTTGTGTTCAGGACTTCTTCCATCCATGGATCAGTTTCCAGGAA
Organism: Paraplagusia blochii; assembly: GCA_016785265.1. NCBI lineage: Eukaryota > Metazoa > Chordata > Actinopteri > Pleuronectiformes > Cynoglossidae > Paraplagusia > Paraplagusia blochii. The sequence goes on along the minus strand of JAFBJS010054572.1, from coordinate 13,381 downwards.
CCTAAGAGATGTTGCAGTGATGGATTGAAGGAAACCTGGCTGCTCTGACCAGGACACAGGAGCCGATCGAGTCACTCAACACCCAGACTGACCAACAGTCAGTGTGTGTCTGATAATCCAGCACAGAGGGATCAGGTGAGAACATAATGTATATACATATACAACATATACATATAAAATACCAACGTTGGACTGTAGTTAGTATAGAATAGGTGAAAAGGAGAAAGAGGATTAAAAAAGACCAGACCCAAGCATGATAGAAAACTCTTCTTCTTCTTCTTTTGGTTTTTGCCTTTTTCAGGGGTTGCCACAGCGAGTCAACATTTTCCATCTCCTCCTGTCCCCTGTCTCCTCAACTCTAACTCCAACTTCCTCCATTACTGCAGCCATAAATCTCCTCTTTGTCTCCTACCTGGTAGCTCCATCTCTAGGATCATTCTTCTACCAATGTATCCACTGTCCCTCCTCTGAACATGTCCAAATCATCCTTTTCTCCAAACCTTCCTGTCTGTGTTTTCCCTCTAATGACTAACTGCAGATCACAATGTCACCTGCAAACATCATGGTCCATGGAAACTCCTGTCTGACCTCATATGTCAATCTGTCCATCACTAAAGCAAACAAGAAGGGACTCAGGGCTGATCCTCCACACAGTCCCACCTCCACCTTATAGTCTTCTGTCCTTCCAACAGCACACCTCACAACTGTTGCACTGTTATCTTGCATATCATGCACCAATCTAACATACTTCTCTGCCACTCCTGACTTCCTGATAAGTCAGGAGTGGCAGAGAAGTATGTTAGATTGGTGCAGTATATGTACTGTATGTAAATAACCCAACTAGCCACTAATAAGGAAAGAGCCTAGAAAACCTAACTATTATGGGTTTATAGTACAAGTTCGCCCAAACGAATGATTTATCTTGTTTTTCAGGAGCAGTGGTGAATCTGACCTGAAAGGGAAACCCAGTTGACTCACTTTGTTCTGCAGCATCTGCAACACGTGGATCAATAAAACAGATAAATGGATAAAATGTGAGTAACAACAACAAAATACTAATATAAACCATCACATGCATAGCATTTGTAGTCTTATACAGACTCTAAAAAAGAAAAAAAAACTCTCAAGGTTTTCACAGTCCCCCACAGCCAACTGTTTAACTGGCCTTAGTTTTCATTTTACATTTTTCCGACACTCTTCTCTCCTCTGGGGGTAAATTCCTAAAATAAAACGCGGTAAAAGTCTGATGTAATGTTATGGTTCAGCGTCTTAATATTTGCAGGAAGTGCGGAGGCGAAACCTGAAACCAAATCTTTGTAGGTTTTCATAGACAGAAGTTGTTGTGTTCCACGTTCTGACCTTTTTCTGTCCGTGGAAAACATAAAAAGTAATGTGTAGCTGGCTGCGCTCGGCCGTTAGTACAGATTACGGCTGCAATTTCAGAAAAATCACCCGTTCGTCCCGTTCATTACGGTGAATTACATGAACTTTCCACATTTATAAGCCGAGACAGAAATAAAGTTCACGGCTTTCACCTCTGGTTCACCTCCTCTTACCTGACTGCCAACTTCTACTTCTACTTACTGTAAACCTCACCGTTTAAATCACCACTCGACGACACCATGATGTGTTTCGCGGGTCTTCCAGAAACCTTAAATACTATTGATCGGCCACAAGAGGGCACCAGAGTACACAAAGTGCAAGTAGTCTCTTACCTGTTAGACTTAAACATAACTGCGTTCTCTTTTTTTCTTTTACAGGAAAATAAAGGAAAATACGACAGAAGAAAAGGAGAGAAATCTCAAAGATAGATACAAAAGTAAAGATAACTTTGTGAATAAAAGGAATCTAACTAAGAGGATGTTTTAACATAGTTTCACTTGCTCCTGTGGTGTTTTTTGTTACCTCAAGCTCCCAAAGCTAGCTGGTTGTCGATAAAGCAGATGTAGCATAGCATATAGCTATGTAGCATGGATAGTTGTGAATATATTTAATAATATAAAAGTCGAAAAGAAGGAGTCTGTGACCTACTTAAAGCTTATTGTTAAGTTAGCAAGCTGTCCAATTGAGGCGAGACGAGAGAAAACAAAATAGATAAATGTTGTCCAGATGATAAGATGTCTCAAAAGTAAAATACTTATAAAACACAGGTGGATGGAGAAACGGTTCAACATGAGTCACCATTAATTTCTTTTCAACACCAAGCAAATAAATGTAAAATAAAACATTACTAAACAAAAAGAGATGGATAAAATTAGTTAGTTGTAAACATCAGTCCAAAAATCATGGATTTAAACTTATTTAAAATGCAATATTTCAGGTTCAACATGGATCAAAATCTCCACTTTACAGAGACATACTTTGAGAGACACAATGTAAAAAAGCAACATAAAAGTAAATGCATTTTCCACAGTATACAGACTGTTGTTTAACCTGTCTGTGTGTGGTAAAGTGTTTTTTCTGCTTTTTTTTCTCATAAAAACAAAAGCCGTTAAACTGAGTCTGACCTGAATATGGACGATGTACACATCCAAACACTCATTTAGAATCTGGACAAAACCGCAACACACACACACACACACACACACACACACATCTCCCTAGTGTGTGTGAGGAGCCAGTAATGGCCTCTCGTAAATAAGGGTTCCTGTATTCAGTCAAATACCCAGTAGTCCATCTGGATCCCATCACCACTCGTGTTCCCTCTGCAAATGATCCCAAATGTTTCTAATTATGTCAGAGGAGTCGGCACGAGGCCGTGCGCGCATGGGTGTGTGTGCGTGTGTGTTGTTGATGGACACACACACCCATACATCAGCCTGTGTTTATTCATGGCCGCAGTAACAGAGATGGACAGCGTGGTCGTGATCCCTGAGACCCTGTCCTCAGGTCAGTGCACGTGGAAATGACGGATGAGTGGGAGACGGAGCAGCCATGGATCTCCTTCCACTGGGGTTCAGGGTGGAGATGGTCTTGGAGGTGAGCTGCGAGAGGAAGGAAGGTTTGAAGGAAGATTTCATCACACTGATCAGTGGGGACAAACATTCACAACAACATTCACAACTATGGCCAGTTATTAATAAACACAGACACTTTTGTGGGACATGCAAACGTTCACAAAGACAATCATGTGCTCTAAGACAGTGATTCCCAAACCCTGGGTCGCAGACCAGCACATGTCCATAGGTCCACCGGTTCCAAGAAGAACAGAAAGAATATTTAAATGTTATTACTATAATTTTTATTTCTTATCTGACTCAAAACAAGGTTTTATTTTGAAAAAAAAATGCATTCTCCTACGACTCACACTTGATACTACAGTAACACATAGCTGCTAAATTTACACCCCAAAAGATTTCTCAGCGAGTAGACAGAAGAAGAACTTATGTCTTCTAAGAAAATTAAAGCTGCATTAAAAAGACAACTCCAGGAGCCCAACTTGAAATGTGGAACCTTATTGTGAAAGGTTGTTCCCATGCACCAGGCCTGTGCTGCATAATACGTGGCAAACAGCTCTATAACGAGGCACGGGCGCTTGGTGTTTATTATCATATTTAAGAAATATCAGTTTCTTGCCAGTTGTATATTTGTTTAGTTGTATTTAGCCACTAAATTTTGACTTTTAATCTTTCTGTGGGTCAAAAATAGATTATGGACCACAGCTGTATGATCCCACTTCCTGTCAGTTGCAGATGTCCTATTGTAGGAGCAGAACATAAAACAGAAAATAAAACTAAAAGGTGTTTTTAGGAAAATGAAGAAATCAAAACAGTCCAGTTGCTGACTACATTACCTTATTTTTCCTTTTTTTTTTTTTGGAGAATCTTAGTTTTCAGGCTCAATAACAGTTTTCTCCAAACATAGAATGTGCAGGGATTCACTGGAATTTTCTCACACACGTCTCCAGCACAATGTCAAACTATCTGGTGTCCCTCCTGGACATCATCTAAACATACTATCATTTCAGTCTGTTTTCCCAGACTCTGTACGTCTGTGATTTCCATATTTTAGATGACTGCATATGTATGCATGGCCTGCATTACGGTAATATATGTTAATTGTTCTAAGCAGAAACCACAGATTTACTGTACAAGCGTGCAAACCTGAGGGTTTTGTTGTTACGACCTTGTGTATTCATGACTGCACACGCACCAGGGATCGCTTCATTACGTGCTGGTAAAATATTATTGGGTGATTTCTCATGGGCACTTCAGCATGGAATAATAAACTGGACGTGGGCCACTGTTGAACCTGCCAAGTGTTGACTGTAGTCAAGGTATACGTGCAACAGAAAGCAGGGATTATAAAAGCCAGGAGAAGCCATTAGTGTTTTCCTGCCGGACTAGTGTTATTGGAAAGAAGGAGTTGCTGTCTGAGAGAGCCAATCATCTTCAAGGTCTGTTTGGAAGCACATTTTTTCGGGGATCATTTCCATAAACGTTGTGAGCATTCTCTGTCAACACCAGATTACCTGCTTAATTTGAGGGATTATTGTTGGTCTGCGTTTTCCAGCCATTCTGTGCTGCAAATAGCAGCCGTATTAATCAATACCTGCCGCGCTAACAATGAGGCAATTGTTGTTTTATCACCTGCAACCAGTTTGAACCAGTGATTAGATCATCGCTGTGGATTTACAGCCTCAGCCGTTTTCACAATGTGCATTGAAATGACACAAATTAAATGAGAGATAGTGTTATTATAAATTATCTAACAATTTCACAGGTCGGCGGGATTTTACCCTGCAGCCACCGTGACATCAGCGTCCAATTAAACAGACTGTGTTAATGTGCAGAGTGGAGCGGCACCACTGGAGTGGACTGGAGTGGACTGTTGTGGTCCAGTCCATCAGCTGCTGTCATCACAGGGTCTGGATGAAAAGGTTTTTGGAGAGAATGAAGGATATTGTTATTATAATTATATCCTGACCAAAATGGCTCCACTTTACAAATGTAAACAGTGGTGATTACGCACAGTGTAGTGGAGAATAGTCCAGAGAGTGTTGGAGAAAAGGAAACAGTGGAGACAGAGCAGAAGTGATGATGTAGAGAATTGAACCTACAGCTTTGTGGTAACGTTTAGCCCAATGTGAACAAGTACTTTTCTGCCACTTCCAGAAACTTTGACTTAAATGAAGTTATAATATGAATCAAGTGCTGAACATGTAAGGTGGTTTTGTCGCACTGCTCCCATAGTCTCCGCGCACGGCAAATCTATGCAGCGCTTAACTTAAATCCAAGCTGAAGTGTAAATAAAATAAACAAATAACAATTTGTTTTTTTACCATTTTGTAATGCAACTCACTGACTAGCATGTGACAAAAAGCGGCACTTAAGTAAAACAATAACTAACACTGTCCAGCCAATGGTATAATGCGGTTTATGCGTATTTACTTACGCAGCCAATCAATGTCATTAACAGCACTCTATGCCTAAGTGCCGCTGTTGGTTAGCAGGTTAGCATGGAGCTAATGTTGTGGCTGAGTGTAGAGCATAGATTGTGGAGAGAGATAAACGCTTTGCTAACCCCTTATTATGGCAAAACGAACAGGCAGCGGCACATCCACTCACAAAGGCAAAGTAAAAATGAATTGTGGTTCTTTTAAGGTGGAATTGCTGTCCGAGTATGTGCGAACAGAAGAACAAGGGGTGAAACTGGGTGAGATTTTTTTGTTTCGAGTGCGAAAGGGCAGCTCTGTAAAACATGCTGCGAGGCTAAAGTACCAAGCGAGTGTTCGGAGGGAAAAGTGTGGACTAAATGGACGTTGGACAACTTCAAGCATCACATTCAGCAGAAAAGTCCTTTGAATGTTGTTGGAATTGTACGAAGACGCAAGATGGGAGTGTGGATTGGTTGCTGTTGTCATTTGATTCTTTTATTCTTTTCATGTGTCTGCCCAGACACATGAAAAATTAGAGTGAACATTGTCCACCACCCACAAGGATGGCTCACAGTATGGAGCAGTGTGATTTGGGTGGCAGTAGTGGAGACAGCAAACCAACCCCAACCAGGATTTGCACTTGCCACGGTGGTGAACCCTGGAGTTTCACACCAACTACAGACACATTGTGTCTGGGTCACAGACTCAAGGGCTACAGTCTCCACGACTGCCACCCAAATCACACTGCACTATACAGTACGTTTCTTTAACTGTTTAACTGCTTTTGTCAGATTTTTGTTGTAAGTTAGGTGTAATGTTACATACATTGACTAAGGCAGTGGTGGCCCAGTGGTTAAGGAAGCAGTCTGTCTTGAAGGTTTAAGGTTTGAGTCCACCAACCACTGAGGTCCAAGCTGTCCACTGTTCACTTTGGTGATGGGTTAAATGCAGATTTCGCAGTTGGTGGCCCTAATGGGGCAGTTGGTGGCCTAATGGTTAAGGAAGCAAACCTGGATCCGCAAGGGCCCCGGTTCGAATCCCCCTACCGCCAAGTTACCACTGCGGTCCACTGAGCATGGCACCGTCCTCACTCACTGCTCCCCAAGCGCTCAAATCTGCCCACTGTTCACTTTGGTGATGGGTTAAATACAGAGTTCACATTTTGTTGTGAGAGTCACAATGACAAGAATTTGCTTTCCTCCTTTAATTTATTTTTGTTGTTTTTCAAGTATGAAATCCAGCAAATCTTTAAACAAAATTACTTTTTTTTGTTACACATCCACTTTCGTAGTTTCTGTTAGAAATGTATTTATTTTTCTTTTTTTTTAGTTTATTTGAAGCTAAAACAAACACCAAACTGTATCTATTTATATAAAACTTAACCAACTTGTTCCTGTATGACCTGGAAATGGACGACGTCACTGAATCCACTGCATTCACTGAGTGAATGTGTAAAAACTTGTCGAAGGTGAAGACAGGAACAGTTAAAACCTCACCTGAAAATGGTCAACTGGCCCCAGGTGTTGACGTGAAGTGTGGGAATCAGTGGAGGTCACAGATCTGTCCAGTCCAGTCCAATCCAGTCCAGTCCCATATATGTCAACACTGTCAATGTGTGGGAGGTCGCCTCAGGGAGGGACAACTACAACCAACTCACAGGGGAGAAATTTAACAGTTCTCCCAACGGAAATCCTCATTATACATCTCCACAGCTTCAGGGAAAGCAAAACAGGCGAGCAGCGCGGAGCCAGACGTGGAGCTGTGGTCGCCTCGATCGATGAGGTGGAAAAGAAGGCTGAGAGATTTATTCACTGTGACGACAGGAATCTGAGGCTTAATGTGTCAAAAAAGAGAAAGAGACACCAGGGTTACAGGGATGGAGGGACGTGTCTTCCACTCCTGGCAGCTTAAAGTCAACACTGTGCAGCATGTGTGTGTGTGTGTGTGTGTGTGAGCGATAGGGGAGGGTTGGGTGATTACTCCATTAGCAGAGATTTACAGCTCCTCCACCCACAGGGACGTGGAGACACTTGACAGATTCTGACTGTTTGTGTAAAGGTAGCTATAATTGGTTTCATGCAGCTTCACACTCGGTTCCACCCATTTACATCTGGGAACCTCACACTGGATCATTCCACTCAGGGAGTCTGCGGCTGCCTTTGGTGGAATCCCTGGAATCGAACAATTGACTACATTTGAAATGGTCAAACACTGACACAACATTAGAAAAAAATCCAAATACCAGGTGTCATTTCCATCCTATAATGTCCTAGCAATAAGACTAGAAGGTTGGGCCAACTGACTGTGGTAGGAATCATGTCTGTAATGCAGGAGGTTGTGGGTTTGATTCCCCTGAGTCAGCAGTTCCAGGTAAGAAGGTTGTAAAAACTCACCACTAAGTCACTCTAGTAAAATACTTCTGTTGAAGAAGAAGCCCAGAGTCAGTCTCCATGTTCTGGGCCACATCCAATGTATTTTAGCAATAAATACAAATCTCTCTCCCTATAAATCTCCCTCTTCCCCCTCAGCTTGTCCTTTTCCAAGGGTTGCCACAGTGAATCGGTGTTTTCCATTTCCATTTCACCCGGTCCTCTGTGTCTTCTAGTTTCCACTTTGTCTCCTACCTGGTAGCTTCATCTTTAGGATCATTCTTCTACAGTCTATCCACTCTAGCTATCTATCTATTTGTCGATCTACCTCCCTCCCTACCTACCTACCTACTTACCTATCTATCCATCTATCTATCTATCTATCTACCTACCTACCTATCTACCTACTTACCTATCTACCTATCTATCTATCTATCTATCTACCTACCTACCTACCTACCTATCTATCTATCTGTCGATCTACCTCCCTACCTACCTACCTACTTACCTATCTATCCATCTATCTATCTATCTATCTACCTACCTACCTATCTACCTATCTACCTACTTACCTATCTACCTATCTATCTATCTATCTATCTACCTACCTACCTATCTATCTATCTGTCGATCTACCTCCCTACCTACCTACCTACTTACCTATCTATCCATCTATCTATCTATCTATCTATCTACCTACCTACCTATCTACCTATCTACCTACTTACCTATCTATCTATCTATCTATCTACCTACCTACCTATCTATCTATCTGTCGATCTACCTCCCTCCCTACCTACCTACCTATCTACCTACTTACCTATCTACCTACCTATCTATCTATCTATCTATCTACCTACCTACCTACCTACTTACCTATCTATCTATCCATCTATCTACCTACCTATCTATCTATCTATCTATCTACCTACCTACCTACTTACCTATCTACCCATCTACCCATCTACCTATCTATCTATCTATCTATCTATCTATCTATCTATCTATCTATCTACCTACTTACCTATCTATCTATCTATCTATCTATCTGTTGATCTACCTCCCTCCCTCCCTACCTACCTACCTATCTATCTACCTACCATCTACCTGTCTACCTACTTACCTATCTACCTATCTATCCATCTATCTATCTATCTACCTACCTATCTATCTATCTGTCGATCTACCTCCCTCCCTCCCTACCTACCTACCCACTTACCAATCTACCTACCTACTATCTATCTACCTACCTACCTATCTACCTACTTACCTATCTACCTATCTATCTATCTCCCTCCCTCCCTACCTACCTACCTACCTACCTATCTACCTACCTATCTATCTACCTACCTATCTACCTACCTACCTACCTACTTACCTATCTATCTAGCTATCTATCTATCTGTCGACCCCCCCTCCCTACCTACCTATCTACCTGTCTACCTACTTACCTATCTACCTACCTATCCATCTATCTATCTATCTATCTACCTCCCTCCCTACCTACCTTCCTACTTACCTACCTATCTATCTACCTACATATCTATAAATATATATATGTATATATGTATACATATCTCTGTATATATGCATATATATATATTTATATATAGTCAATTGTCCTACCTAAAACATTTACCTTCCTTTTAAAGTTTCCAGTTATTCCTCCGTTATTACATACTGTATGTATTGCATTTATAGAAGAATTAGCCTCTGGTCCACAAGGTTCTTCTTCAGGTTCTAATCCACCAGCTGACAGGTTGACGTAGCACCACCTCCACCCACATAACTTCCAGTGGACTCCCCACCACCAGGAAGACTCACAGTATGGAGCAGTGTGATTTGGGTGGCAGTGGTGGAGACTGCTGCCCCTGAGACCTGACAATGGATAAGATGATGAAGACAAATGAATGAATGAATGAATGAATGAATGAATGAATGAATGAATGAATGATGTGTTTGTTCAGCCTGGGTGAGTCAACTGGGTAAAGTAGTTTACATTTATATAAACACAGCAGCTAATGTCTTCTACACCGTGTGTAAAAAAATCCTCCTGAAAACTCCTTCCAACACAAACAGTTCACACAGTCAGGACACATTTTCTGCTTAAACCCTGGACTTTTAGAGCACAGATGGACAGATTTAGTTTCGCCACATGGTTTGACCATAACCTGCAGGCAGACAGGTGTCTCACTGCATCATCGCCGTCACTGCCATCTCGTAAATGCTGTGGTCAGAGCAACAGTTTGGCTCCTGCACCTGAGGACAACTGCTGCTCCTGCACCTGGGCTCCATCTTGGCCCGGACTGATGGTGTGACCTAACGTCTGAGGCGAAGGTCCGGGCCGATCGATCACGGCTAATCACACCGATCCTCTGTGAGAGCGTGGACACGCAGAGCTTAGAGGTTTAAATGATGCTACAGAGGAGCTGGATCAGGGATCTGCCGTCACTCAGATCATCTCTGCCAGGCATTAGGTCCAGATGTGAGGTCTGGAGGGGGAGGAAATGAGCCGAGTGTGAGTTAAAAGCCATGTGAGGGAAAAGTTTAATAGGGTAAAAGATCCGACCTGCGCTTCAGCTCCAGGATTGGACCTTCTGGGTTCTTACATAAGCCCCGGTGTGGGCGTCCAACAGTGTCTATATCGTTTTCATGCTCTAAAGATAGAATTTATTGCGTTTCGACAGGTCTGACAGGACGCCGCCATTCGCTACATCTAGGATATAAAGTTACCGCGAGTACGGTCCTCAGAGTGGACTTTTGGAAAATGTGAAGCTGTAAAATGATTTTACATGAAGTCATGTCCCGGGTCCTTCAATAAAGACTTTTATCCCTGTTACCTTGGCACCTCAGCAGCAGCTGCCTGTAATCCCGGGCTTTTCTTTTGATAGGATTAATCTGGTTTTTCATCTCTCACTCAGCACCTTGAGCAGAAGGAAACCATATGGAACAAAGAAAGGCCATAATGAAGTCTTTCTGCAGCAGAGGTGAATCCAGGGTCTCACAGTACGGGTCCAGATAGAGGACCACAAAGGAGCAGCACTGTGGTGTGTTGATCTAGGTCCTTAGTCCTTATCTACAGATTTGTCTCCAAGTTAAACTAATAAATATAATTGGCTGCAGTTTGGCTTTTTTTTGAGTTTTAAATCATCTTTTAGATTCTGTCCTTCTTCTAGTCCTTTCAGTTTGTCCCTTTTTTCAGCAATTGCCAAAGTGAGTCAACAATTTCCATCTCCCCCTGTCCTCTGTCCCCTAACCTCTAACTCCAACTACCTCCATGTCCTCCCTCACTGCATCCATCATTCTCCTCTTTGTCTCCTACATGGTAGCTCCATCTCTAGGATCATTCTTCTCCCAATATAACCACTGTCCCTCCTCTGAACATGTCCAAACCATCTCAATCTGTCTTCTCTAGCTTTTTCTCCAAACCTTCTGGTCTGTGTTGTCCCTCTAATGATACAGACCGTCAGAACGTTGAGAAAACCACCAAAGACGGGCTTCTTCAGCTTGTCCCTTTTTCAGTGGTTGCCACAGCAAGTCAACAATTTCCATCTCCCCCTGTCCACTGTATCTTCTACTCTAACTCCAACTACCACCATGTCCTCCCTCACTGCATCCATCAATCTCCTCTTTGTCTCCTACCTGGTAGCTCCATCTCTAGGATCATTCTTCTACCAATGTATCCACTGTCCCTCCTCTGAACATGTCCAAACCATCTTTTTCTCCAAACCTGTGTTGTCCCTCTAATGACTAACTGCAGATCACGAAACGTCATCTACAAACATCATGGTCCATGGAGACTCCTCTCTGACCTCATATGTCAATCTGTCCATCACTACCACTGTCCCTTCTCTGAACATGTCCAAACCATCTCAATCTGTCTTCTTTAGCTTTTTTCTCCAAACCTTCCTGTCTGTGTTGTCCCTCTAATCACCTCATTCCTGATCCTGTCCATCCTTTTAACTCCTCCACCTCCAGCTCTGTCACCTGTCTTCTGTCTATTCCTAGTGTCTCTAGTCCATCCATCATGGCTGGTTTCTCCACTGTCCTGTAAACCTGTCCCTCCACCTTAGCTGACTCTCTTTTATCTCAGATCACTCCTGACTCCACCTGCTCCATCCTGCTTGTACTCTATTCTTCTCCACCTTCAAATCTTAAAAAGTAGATATATAAAGCTAGTGACTGAGACAAATTTCAGCTTCTGTCCTGAAATTCAATAATGTCTTCGCTGCTTTGGATCAACCTGCTACAGTTAAGGTCTTCTTCAGTTGTCTGTCTTCTTGAGCTACAGTTATAGTGTAACATTTCAGCAGCTCCTCTTGGACAATTTGGTCCCAGTCCATTGCATTAGGTCATTTTGTCCAAGTCTTCCACAGTGTTAACAGTATCAGCACCTACAGTGAAGCCGTGATGTGGTTCCACACTGATTATTCCCCAGTTTGTCTAAAGAAGATTAATCTGGTTCCTCATCTCTTTCTCAGCACTTTTCCCTGCAGAAAACCATCTGTGGAAAAGATGGGGAAAAAGCTGAGAATCAGAGAGTTGGGTTCTTCCTGCAGCAGAGGTTGAACCTGGGTCTGGTTCCTGCTCCAGGGCCAAGTCGTCTTGTTATGGTCTAACAATGAAAAAAGGGAAATTTACTTGTAACCGACACGGACGGAGACATAATGGGATTTAATTGACCTGAATCCTGTTACAGTAATGATGAAAACAGAGGGTTGAGGGACCAGGCCACGCATTAGCTCATTGTTGGGCTCATGTTTAGCAGCAGTGAAAGTCAGTGAGGCCAGAAACCACCACAACAGAAGGTGGCGCCGAGTCCTGTGTTGAAAAAGTGAAAAGACAATTAAAGCCAAACTACACATTTGTGAGTCAGGAAGATAAGTTAGTTTAACCTGAAGTCATTTTGCTTGTTTGTTTGGTCAGACTTTAGAAACCCAGCAGTGGTTAAGGCTTCAGGTTCTACCAGCTGCCAGGTTGCCACTGAGATGCCCTGAACACAGCACCATCCCAACCCACATAACCTCTTGAGGGATCACCAGCCACAGGGAAGCTCACAATGTGGTGCAATGTGATTTGGGTGGTGCCAGCTGCCACTGGGACCCAGCAACAGCAAGTAAATGAAGATGAATGAATGATTTTTAGAAACCTACTACTGATCTGTAGGAAACAACGTTTTGAGAATATGGTGAATCTATCTATCTATCTATCTATCTATCTATCTATCTACCTACCTACCTAGCTACCCACATATCTATCCATCCATCCATCCATCCATCCATCCAACAAACCAACCAACCATCTATCCATCCAACTATGTATCTACCTACCTATCCACTCTATCTATCTATCCATTCATCCATCCATCCATCTCTTTCTGGAGTAGGTCGCAAAATTATGTGCTCCTGTTTATTTTGTTTTTTTTACATGAAAACCCCAAACATTTTTAACACATTTTAGCCCCATCGTCTTCGTAAACTTATACGCGTCGTTTACGCGCCACCGTTGTTTTATTTTTCGCCCCAAAAACCCTGTTTTTGCCCGTTTTTCGGCTCTCGTTAACGGCCGACGCATGGCCGACACTTCGGCTCCCGTTAACGGCCGACGCATGGCCGAGACAGATGACGCACGGTAT
>JAFBJS010054571.1:28561-50891 GCA_016785265.1 Paraplagusia blochii | reverse complement strand
TGGATACATTGGGAGAAGAATGATCCTAGAGATGGAGCTACCAGGTAGGAGACAAAGAGGAGATTGATGGATGTATTGAGGGAGGGCATGGAAGTGGTTGGAGACAGAGTAGACGATATAGAGGACAGGGGGGAAATGGAAATTGTTGACTCAACTGTTGAGTCCTCCCTGCAAAAAGGGACAAGCCAAACGGAAAAGAACAGGGAAGAGTTGTAAATTTTCAAAATTCATCATCACTTGCTGAATCAATGCTAGTGAAGTTGAGGAAGTAAATGTTTGCGATATGTGTTCATATACACAGAAATTCATAGATATCTTTAGATTCCTATAGATGTTTGGTTAAAACATTGTTAACAAACAGCAGTAATGTCCAGAAGGAAGTGTTAGCTGCTGACCATCCACACACACACACACGGTAAATATCACTTCCATCTGGTTCCCTCCAATGAGAGCCATCAAGGCGAGCAGCGGCGCACTCTAATTGGACCCTCAGCTTCGGCAGTATCAATATATCTGCAGCTGCTACTGTCCAACCAGGAAATTCAAAGGGACACATTGCTTCCAATTTCTGCCAAAGGGAGTATCTGTTTTCAGCCACCTCTTAAAAAACGCTAAACACACAGAGACACATATTTCTTTGGTTTTCGTTCTACGTCTGCTCTTTGTTTGACAATGTTCCTTCTGAGTGAGAGCATTTAGCTTTGTTACTGATCTGACGTCTTGAAAGGGTCTTTCTCCCTCTCTTTCTCCCTCTCTCTGTCTGAAACAAGAACAGTCAACTCATCATCATCATCTTTTGCAAAAACACCTCAGGAACAGTGTGATATTTGCAAATGGTTTGATTCCTGTCACCGCTGAAGAGTACATTATGTTCCTTGCCAATGATATTACTCTGATTGGCCATGGCACCTAAGGCAGTGGTCCCCAACAACTGGGCCGAGGACCAGTAGCGGTCCAAGGCCCAATTCAAAAATATTGACCCGATCCTCTTGTGTCTGTAAACTCAGGTCAGGTCCAATACAGCATCAGGTCACCAGGGTCTAATCTTGGGAACCGTGATTCTCGCAGGAAATGCAATCAGAAACATTTCCTGGGAATCGGGAAACGTGAAGACGGGAAAATTGGGTGGAAAAAAGGTGACGTGCGTCTATTTGTTCTCTTAGACCAGTGCTTCCCAATCTTTTTCTTCTACGCCCCCCCAGCAAGAAGAAAACAATTCGCCCCCACACCTCATTACCCACTCTCCGCCGCAACTATAAATAACAGCATTTGTATATAATAAAATAAAAACACTAAACAATTAAATAGTTCTAGGTACACCTCTGCATAACATCGTATCCTTGTTAACATAAAGAAACAAAAAAAGAGATATAGTTCAACTTACAAGGATGTGCAATTACACTTTATTGAAGTACGGTGGGAAAAAAAGCATGTTCCTCAGCATCGCACCGCGCCCCCCCAGTGGGCCCCCCCCCACACTTTGAAAACCCCTCAGAGTAATGCAGACAGCAAAGGATTGAGCGAGCACGCGTCCGAGTATTTTTTTTTTCTCTTGCAGCCGATTCGACCTACAGTCATGAACTTAGTTGTAGGATACATGCCAAATGTATTAAGAAATGATAATGACATAGTTTGCTTAAACATATTTCACTTTTAAATTGGAGTTGTATAAATTATTATTTAAGCTATAACGATTGGCTAGTTTTTCTGCCATATTATGATATTATAAGATGTCGCCCACGACAGCACAAGTGGCTGAGCCTTTATAGGTGCTGTGGAGATGAAACCTATTGTTTTGCATAACTAATTGTAGCCTAAAATAGTAATAATTTCATGTACAATGCAGGTTGGCACGAATATTTGAATGATATTTAAATAAGGCCTATACACAGGGTACAGTAAAAAAAAAAAACGCAGGATTTTTGGGAAATAGCTCGTCTTTTCCCGGGATTTGATTTTTTTCGGGAATAATATTCAACCCTACTGGTCACCTTCTTGTTCCAACTATCACATAGGACAAATTCTCTGTTTAAATGAGGACATCCACACTACAGTGTCTCTTTAATGAGGCAATGAAGCCTCTGAAACCTGCATTAAACACAATTAAAATATATAATAAAGGATTTTACTTCTAAAATACCAGTTTCATGGCACACGCATCATATTTATTGGGGTATTTATATGCTACACCTTTAAGAATGGCCTGAAAAAAAATTGCCAGACATTTAACCGGAACACTGACTTAAGGTACTTGATGTACTTTCTAAGTAGTTTCTAAGTTTACCAAGAAACGCTCCACACCATTAAGTGGCCAAGAACAGGTGATTGGAAGCCAATCTTCTAACTCCGGCCTACATTCTTAACCAAATCAAAGTACTTAGGCTGCATCAGTACATCTACATTTCTATCTTTACTTTTGGGAACCTCTGTCGATTATCGTCTCAATGCCGACTTCAGTGAAGCTGTAAATTGTTCTTGACTAAAGTGTTCAACGTTCAGCCCCTGAACGCCTTTGCTTATAATGAACTATAGCAGCAGTTTATCATATTTTTCTACTTTGTTTTTTGAGTTGAACTTTTGAGTTGAATATTTGTCAGAACACAGCACAC
Source organism: Paraplagusia blochii (assembly GCA_016785265.1). Taxonomy (NCBI): domain Eukaryota; kingdom Metazoa; phylum Chordata; class Actinopteri; order Pleuronectiformes; family Cynoglossidae; genus Paraplagusia; species Paraplagusia blochii. The sequence goes on along the minus strand of JAFBJS010054571.1, from coordinate 48,282 downwards.
AAGGAATTTTCCTGCCTCTCTACATGAACTCAGGTAAAAACATCCAGAGTTCTTGTATTTCCACTAGTTGACCTCGTGAATTCAGACATGTATTTAGCAAAAAAAAAAGGCAGAAACAAACAAGAAAGGAAAACAATCAAAAACCGCACACATCAACAGTTGATCTGTGCGGTTGGAAACAAACTTTGCGAAAGCTCACAAGACTTGGAGAAAGCGAAGAGCTCTGCTGCCAGCTGCTGAAATCCTATTCGCTGTAATGAATCAGTTACTAACAATCTTTTTAATCTGGCACTCAACTTTGGCACGACCCATTTGTTTGTTTCCTATTTTATGGGAATTGAGTCTCTGTGACAAACCCAAAAAAAAAAAAAAGTATTTATGAAATTTTATTGATATTCCAGTGCAGAGCTGCAGCTCTTTCCCTGTAAACCAGCTCTGCTGAGCGAAACCTCAGAAAAATATACGACGTTTACTTCGAAATACTGGAGTTTTTAGCACATTATAAAGTTTGACACAGAGGTTCACAGCAATTTCAAAATGCGTTGAAGCTGGAGCTGCACCAATAAAAGATCCAGTTGCTTCCACCCAGACGCCCTGCTGTAAATCGAGCGACCCTTCAGTGAACTGCCGTGACAGAGGGATGAGCGGAGGGACACAAACGGACTTCCTGACTTTTGAACTGACTGTCAGTAGCACATGTTCCATAAAATCATCTGCCATAAAGTCTTCAGAGTGCCAGAGGAAGATGTGAGAGTCTGCATGTGTTGTCTTTTATCTGTTGGTCATGGCTGAGTAATTTACTTCATCAGCGCCACAAAACGCAGGATGTAAATCTCCGTCCCCGTGACATGAAAGTCAAGAGGTTATCCCAGGTAACATATGTTGGACAGATAGGTGGACGGACAAATGGATGGGCTTGGAGCTTTGACCCGTAATCCATCCTGAGGGTTGCGACGGCAGGACTTGGCGTCGCCCTTCACATGACTTTCTCTGTGCAATCAATCCTAAGAAACCACCCATGTAGAATCAGCGACGTTTGTACGACTGGGATTCTTTTTTTACGTAGCTTCAACAAGTAAAGGACGTCCACATTTTTATTCGTACTAGAGACAGAAATTATAGTGTTTTTATTATATAAAATTAGATTGTTGGATTAAACACTTTGACTCAAAGGCTATGTCTCTGTCTTTGGTGTGAAATTCCAAGGTTCCACCTCCTGGGCAAGTTTGAATCTCGGTCAGGACGGAGACTTCCAGTGGGCTCAGTATGGTGTGATGTGATTTGGGTGGCAGTTGTGGAGATTTTCATCCGCTACCAAGTTTCACGATGAAAATCAACGAGGAATCAACAAATTTGTCCTCTTTGACATTCATTGACATCGTCCCTGGGAGTCAACAAATTTGGCGAGCTGTTGCAGAGCTAATATTACAGTCTCGGGGGGCAAACTTGGTTGCGCAAGACTTCAGGTTCGAATCCACCGGCTGCCAGGTTGCCAGTGAGGCTCACCTCCAACAGTAAGCACCCCTGCCACCCAGAAACGGTAGCAGATAGAGATAAATAAATGAATTACTGTCTCAGGAACTGGACTTGGGTCCGTAAGGTTTCTGGTACGAAACCACCAGGTTACCACTAAGGAGCATGGCACCGTCCCCACTCGTAGTTGCATGTTTACTTCATAATCTTGATTAATGAAAATTTTTTCCATTATAATGCGGTGCATTGGAACAACAATGGAAAATTGTCAGTGAGGAGAAGATTGTGACGCAAAGAAGGCTGTGTTTACGTTCACATGTTCTCTGCACAAACATCGGATTGTGGTGCATTCACTTTCTTTAATTTGTGTTGCTTTTTGGGCAGCCCTCTGAGGCAGTGGTGGCCTAGTGGTTAAGGGACCGGACTGCGATCCGGAGGGTTCCAGGTTGGAATCCACCAACTGCCAGGTTAACACTGAGGCCCACTGAGCACGGCACCGTCCCCACTCATGGCTACCCGGGCGCTCAAAGCTGCTCACTGTTTATTGGGTTAAATCAGTGTTTCTCAATCTTTTTCTGTTACGCCCCCCCCAGCAAGAAGAAAACAATTTGCGTCCCCCCACCCCACCACCCACTCTCTGCCACAACTATAAATAACAGCATTTGTCTATAAAATAGTTCTAGCTACACCTCTGCATAACATTGTATCCTTGTTATCATAAAGAAAACAAAAAAAAGAGCTAAAGTTCAACTTAAAATGTGCAATTACACTTTATTGTAGTAGGGCGGAAAAAAAGAATGTTCCCCACGGCCACACGCGCCCCCCCCCAGGGGGGCCCGCCCCACACTTTGAGAAGCACTGGGTTAAATACAGAAGTCTCATTTTGTTGTGTGCTGTGGTGTGAATCACAATGACAATGAGGTTGCTGCTGCTGAGGTTTTACAGCAGAAAACAAGATGAAATATGACTCAATTGCTCAGCGAGTTCTGACATTTGCAACATATGAACTTTTTTGAAATATTTAATTGACGATACTATCAAAGGAATCTGCAACCAACCCCCCAAATATTTTTTTTTTGTTTTAACCTTATACATAATGTACATGTAAATATAGTTAAGATATATGTACGTGTTCTTTCCATGAAGTGTAAATACATGGTACATAAAAACATATAAAAATTTAAAAAATATTATTTTTGCAATAGGTCTAAGTTACGATTTAAAATAACGAGACTGTTGCTAATTGCTGATTAAAGTTATTAATAAATGTTTTGAAAAAGGCCACTGGCCAAGAACTGGAGCAGAATGTTTCATCAAGACACAGACACACACAGACACACACACAGAGAACAAAGCTGGCAGTGGTTGAAAACTAAATATTTAAATCTTGAGGAAAAAAAATAGAGAGGGAGACTGGGATGGAAGAAAACAGACCAAGACAAACTTCACGTTTGCTGACGAGATGCCTACATGGCCTGAAAAGAAAACCTGGACAGATCCACATTTTGAAAGCGTATCATTCGTTTTGAAGAAAATAAACTGCAGTTCTCTTGGACCAAGAGATACTGAGGTAAATCAATGTTCTCAGACAAATGGACTTTTTTATTTAACAAAGTAAAATCCTATTTCTCTGAATCCATGGCTCCTCTGTTTGACTGAACAGTTTGATCAGCAGTGTTTTGAACAGATTCTCTATTTTGGCAGCTGTTGACCTGGACAAATGACCTGAAGAAAACTAGAATTAATCCAACAGTTTATAAACAAATGGACATTGGATAATTACCAAACTGCTCTGGACAAAGTCTGTCTTTTGTCCTTTATTAAATCTGTTCTTTTCACCTAAATCAGTAATTGGCAAACTTTTTCTTCTTCTTCACTTCTGGGCCATTAATGAAAAAGGCCTTTTGCATTCTTTACACCAGGACAGGATCTACCAGTAGATCTCCAAAGGAGAGTTGGTAGAACCTGAGCAATAACATAAAAAAATAGTAGTAATAAAATTAAATAAAATTTTATTAGAATAAAATTCTATTTAAAGATACTAATCACTGGGCTAAAATGAGGATAATATATGTATTAAGTCAGACAGTAAATCATATGTTATACATTAATGTAGAGAACAGGATATGCAGTTTATATTGATAAATATATTTTGAATTTTCAATCTAAGTAGATCCCTTCATCCTGGTCATTTTTAAAGTAGCTCATAAGACAAAAAAGTGTGGACAACTCTGATTTACACCACATATAAGGAGAAAGTAGATACTGCAGGAAAAAGTAAGAAATATAACCAAAATGCAAACCAATTACATCAGAGGTTTGGCGGGCAGGATTACTGAGTTGAACGTGCCACATCTGGCCCCCAGGCCTCAGTTTGCCCATACCTGATGATGTCCTTATGGTTAAGAAACCGGGTCCAGGACTTGGGTCCAGTGGGTTAGGGTGTCCAAGGTCCACTGTATAGGTCACCATCCCTACACACTGTTCCCCATGTGACAGTGGGACAAAGCTGTCCACTCCCAATGACAGGGGGTTTGGTTTCCTAAATACCTGAACGCCATCACATCTAATCAGGTACATCACCTCAGAAGGTTAACTATCGCCTCCATGAATCAACTCACGACAATTTGGGTCCAAAAAATATCCGTTTCGATTTGAATTCTAACAATGGTCCGATGCATCACGGCAGGAAGTGTGCAGTCCGTCCATTTGCGGGACATATTGTACTCAGACTGCAACACGTCCTCAAAGGGTAAACTTCTTCTGTGAGACATTAGATCAGTTTGCGTTTGTTTGACATAGCAATCTCGGCTCACTGTGTAGCAAAACCCCAAAGGTTTATATACATTATACTTGTAGAGGAAACTGAGTGGAGCAACGGAGGAGGAGGACGAGGAGGAGGAGGAGGAGGAGGAGGAGGAGGGTCAGAGCGTGAACACATCTTGCAGACATCAGCCAGCCATAGCATGGTTGCTCCAGTGGAGGTTTGCTCTGTGCAAAGTTTCAACACCACAAAATACAGAGTATTAGATTCCAGGGGAAGAGCAAAACAGACAGGAAATAACATGAAAACACAAAAAGGAAAACGCTTCTGTCTAATATTGTGCTGCTTTTTCTTGCTCGGTGGTAGAAAAAAAAAACAACCTTTTGGTTAAAAAAAATTAGCAGGGTTTTCCTCAAAATCGTATAAAAATGCCATGCAGTCACATGACGTTTTATTGTTTCATTAATGGCATTTTTTACCCACTCCGTTGTACGTGGTCATTATTGAAAGTGTCCAGGCCTTTTGTTCTGGAGAATGTGAAACGGTTTTGTCATCTTCTGGCTTTCACGAGCCACACAAGTGCAATAAATTAAATGTACACGTAAAATAAATGTATAATTTTTATTGGTGGAGCTGAGTACTTTTCCATGAGAGTGCAGTTATTTAACTGTCACATTTTAAAACGTGGTTCTTAGAGCAGTGTTTAAGGCTATTATTTTACATGGTCAAAAACACAACGTCAAACTGATTCAGTCCATCAAAGCAAATGACTGAGGCCATCATCATCATTATCGCACTGCCATAAAGTCCAAATGTGCGGGCGGTCATTAGGGAAATGTTCAGACAGACGTCTTATTTCATCCCACAACACTAATAATAGATTGATTATTTTTCGGAAGATTTTCGATTAATCAAAACCTCGGTATGTAGTTACGAAGAATGTGTGCGGTGGTTTGTGAAACGGTCTAATTGACGCTAAGAGGAAAAGTGTTTAAATATGTCTAGATGGAGGTGTGTGTGTGTGTGGGGGGGGGCGGGGGGGGGCACTTGTAGAGGGGGGGGGGGGGGGGGGGGGGGGGGGGGGGGGGGGGGGGGGCACTTGTAGAAATATAAGCAAACGAACCATTTCTTTCAACCTTGCAGGGAGAATTTTCGTTTATATTATTCAGTTTTCCTCGTCCACAAGTAGAAATTGTAAGAGGGTAATAGAAGAAGAGGTGGCACGATGTGTCTTCAAGGGTGTCTTACATAGAAATTTAACATAATAACGTGTATATACACATACGCATATATATATATATATATATATATATATATATATATATATTTTTTTTTTTTTTCTTGATTCTGTTTGTTTTTATTTTATCTACAGTACTTTTATTTTAATGTGTTAATATATTTTACTCCATATTTTTATACTTGTGCCCTTTTGCATGATCGAGAGCTGCCTTCATTTCACTGTCATTGCATAAAGGTTCTTGATTGAATCTTCATTATTGGTGCCACAAACTAAAACACATTAAGTAACAACTTTATTTAACCAGATTGCACTGGTTTTTAGTCAGCTGATCATGATACCGTCAATTTCCACTTCTTAAAACTAATGAACTACCATTTATACATTATGTGACAAAAATGTTCCTAATATGTTTTTCTCACTTGAGCAGAGAGCGCTTTCTGAGCACATTCTAAGCATCAGATCCCGTTTTACAAGCACAATACAAATCATTCATCATAGGCAATAAAATCTGCCTGATTTCTGCGCAGAATAAACACACGCAGTGGGCTGAAATGGTTGGGTTTAGAAGATATATTTCTCCGTACCCTGTAATTTGTCTGATTATTGAATGTCTCCACCAGTGACTTGTATACAAATCAAACCAGGGCCACGGAATCCACAGGTTGTCCAAACAAAGCAATGACCTATGATGCTGAAATGTGGAGATTTATTAAATCAATGAAAACTAAATGTCATGTGGATGTGAGCTCAATCTTGGAGCACATTGGAACTCCAGTGGTTTTTGTAACCTTAGGATGTGGACCAACAAAGGTTGAGGACCTAATCCTGTTAGCTGCCCACAAGCCAACAGTTTGGACAGAATGAGAGTCAAAAGTTTTCATAACCTTCTGTCCTTGTATTACTTTGGTCAGAGTGAAACAAGTTTACGACCTTGGGATGTGCTGCGTAGCGTAGGTTGGTCCGGTGCCTTTTCCACTAGAACGGCTGTGCAAACACCAAGTGAAACACTACTTGTAGTATTTGAAAAAAAAAAAAAAAACAATAACCTGGACCCAAAGGCCGATGCCAGCACCTTGTGCCAGAGCAAATTAATAATAATATTCCTCAGGTTTATGGACTTGTTGGTGCTCAGAGGGAGGGACTAGGGCTTCAACACTCCTGTCACCTGCACTCAGGGGAGTTTAAACCGACAGTTTGTCCGTGCACAGGCAAACGATGGAATGTCAGTAACCAAAGGAACTGAGCGCACTGCAGCAGTAGACTGTCTATGTTTTCTTACCTCATGACCAAAGTGAGCCAGGGAGGTGTACGATTCTAAAAATGAGGCCAGAAACCACTGAGTAAGCAGGAGAAGAGAAAGTGCAGCCAAAAACTCTGCTACAAACAACAACTTCTAGTCTTATTGGCTGTGCAGTGTGGACGAGGAGGACATTAAGGAGGCTGGAGATCCTATCACACTCTTATTTATTACTCTGTATATCTCACTGTTGTTCTCAATGGTTCTTTAGTGTTGTCTGATCTTGGCTTTCTTTAGAGTTTGCCAGAAAAACACTATTTTGTAGATTTTTCATTACCTGGTCCTTCTACTGCAGAATTACATGACATTTTTCAAGGATTTTCACACCATCTCAGGTGTTTTCTTCCAACCAATGAGCACATTATGGCATTAAAGGTGACAGAAAAGTGAAATGATGATCATCATCATTTTAATTTATGAAATATGATATTGAAGCTGACTGTTTTATGTGAAAACTAAGGTAACTACAGTATCAGTTAAGTTAATATCTATTTTTCTTTATATTTCAGAAAGACCAAAAAATCTTTGTCCCATTCTTAAGGGATTCATTGTTTTGGACCATAGGTCCCATAGTCTGACAACACACCCAGCTGTATCTGGGGGTTGGTTGCTACTTATATATTAATTATGTGTAGAATGCATGCAGTTTTGACGTGTCTGATGTTTGTTTGTTTCCTAAGAGACAGGGTTGTTAGGGATTTTTTTTTATCTTTATTTCATTTGGAATGCACAATCAATAACAATTCCCCACCCCCTAAATAATTAGAATATATAACAATAAGTTATTTAAAGAAATGCATGTATAAACGCATCCATAGACTCGTACTCAAAGATAAAACTACAAACAACTCTAAAGACATAACTGACTATGGCCCAGGCCCAAAGTAGAAGAGTTGTTGTACCACAAGCAAATTGCATTTATTGTTTAAGACATGTTACTTTGGTAATGTAGTGAGACTATCAAAATAAGGGCGCACAGGTCCCCACACTGACAGAGACTTGTTTCGGCCTTGTGTAGTAAATTTCATTTTCAATAATAAGTGTAAACACAGCCGCTGAGGTTCTGGGTTCTATTACCACCCCTGGAACCTCAAAAATTCTGGTTCAAAACTCAAGCTACTATAGACTATTTACTCTGATTGAACAAGTCAGGTTATTAAATAACAAAATAAAACAGGGATAATTCGGCTACTGCTATTTTTAAATAGGTATTTTTATTCAGGCACAAGTTGAGTTTTCGCTCCTTGAACCGGTTCAAAGCACTGATTTACGAAGATAAAACTGGACTAAAAACCTACTCCACCCACGGTGCAGCAGCAGTTCACAGTCTGTGACCTGACATTTGTTGGAGTATTTCCTTAAAATAATGTCACTCACAGCTACTCGTTTCTCATTTTCCGTTCATTTTTATGGCCTTGTGCTTTTGGGTGGAAGTTTTTTTTTTTTTTTTTTTAATTCTCTACACACTCTGACATCAGTTACCTCAGCTTTCACACTAAAGCCAATCATATCAGAAAGGGCTCAGAGGAGTTATTACTCTTTCGTGTTGAATAGAGACGTTTTATTGTGTAATGTGTTTAGGAGTTGTTTCTGATTAGGATGTCTCTGAAACGTCTCACTGTGGAAGTATTTCCAAGCAGTGTGAGTGGGAGGAAATGCCAGAACAAATCAGAACATAGTGTTAGGTATTGGATTGAACAGCCTGCATAGTGATACCTTAGAAGTTGTAGCTGGAGTTAGCTGCTGTTATGGTGAAATTAAGTTGGACAATGCATTCAACCACATAAAAAGTGGACAAAATGACCATTTTTTTTTCCACAATAATCCTGAAATATATACCCAGAGAGCACTGAGTGTCCAGAGGAACCCGTGAAACACGTATTGTAAAACACCCTGCAGTTCAGAGAATGCAGAGTTGAGTTCAGCAGATGAACAATATCAATCAGGGGGGATAAACAGTGAGACAAGCTTGAGTCCAGTGGATGGACTCCTCCGTCTCTTAGCTCGCTGGCTGATAACAGAGATAGCGCTGAGGTGCATGCTATCATCAGCCACTCACAGATGAACTCTCGATTCAGCCACAGTGTGTTCACGGTGATGTGATACAGATATATCATGATATACTGGACATATACATGTACGTTTGACCAGTTGTGCTGACACTAGTAGAAATATTAGGCTTTTAACATTTGTTGCTCAAATGTCATTCTGGTGCAGATGTTTTTTTATGTTTTACCAGGTCAGATTATCCAACTCTTCAGCAGTAATGCTTCATTCACCTGGTCAAAAATTCATCTACATTGTTAGGTATTGCAAGTCTCAAGTGAAATACCTCTCTCTTATACTGGCGGCCAAAAAAAAAAGGAAGGTAATTGACATATATTTGTTTAAACAAGGTGTTAGACAAGTGAGGACAGCAGTTTCGCTCCCTCAGCCAAACAAGGATGAGCAGACGGGTTATCTGTGTTTCCATCAGGTTAGCCATCCGTGGAGCCAGATAAATCTCCTGCGCATCCCACACTGGAGGAGGTCCGGGACGTCTGTTTTAAAACTGATAATGTAATATGGACATTGTTAGGCTTATATAGTTCATAAACAAATGGGGTGGGGCGTGGAGGGGTTCGCAGTTTAGCTGATTGTATGAGAACAATCAGGAACAATCTGGAAACACACCAAGAATACAACTAACACAAAACACGGAATGCAGAAAAGCACTGTTTTACTACGCTGCTAAGAAAACTGTAGAAAATGGTTAGATATCATCACTTGAATTAATCTCTTATGAGCTATTTTTGTGGTTCAGTGGAACCAGGCATTATAATGAACAGAAAAACGAAAGAAAACAGCAATATTTTTTTCCATAACTGCATATATAAGTATATTTACCTTAGCTGTAATATAAGTATTAATGTTGCTGTAAATGAAGGAAAGAAAATCTCCTTGTCATTGTGCTCCACACCGCTGCACACAACGATATTTTATTTATTTTTATTTATAAAACTTTATTAATTCCTTGGTAGTATCCTTCAGGAAATTATCCCTCTGCATTTTACCCATCACCTTAGTGAGCAGCGGGTAGCTAGCTTAGCCAGCGCCCGGGGAGCAGCGTGTGGGGACGAACCATGCTAAGGGCACCTCAGCAGAAACTTGGCAGTAGGGAAACTTACTACGGTAGAGGAATCGAACCCTACCACCTTGCAGACAAAAGTCAGTTTCCTTAACCACTAGGCCACCGATGGCCCCTGGAAATGTGACCTCTGTGGGGACGGTGCCATGCTCAGAGCACCTCAGCAGTAGGTCCACTGAGCATGATGGATTCCAACCTGGAATCCTTTGGACCCAAGTAGGGTTCCTTAACCACTAGGCCACTGAATGTCCCAAATCAGTGTATGTTCTCTGCATTGCAATACATAACCCTTCAAACCAGTCCACCACCTTGTTGTGTATCTCTGCGTCAACACTGTCCCTCATCTTCATCCATCAGTCTGTGCCTTCATAGACTCTGAAAACACACTCAGGTTGTAGGGTTGCAGTCTCATAACAACAACATGATGCTGCAGGAACAGATACATTCCACACATTCCCCTAAAATACATCAGTGTGTGTGCGCGCTTTTAAAGGAAAGGAAGAAAAAAAAAAGAGAGAGAGAGGGGTTGGCATTTTAAAAATGCAGAGAAGAGAGAAGACTGGAGAAACTGCTTCAAGGTGGTGTGAAAGCGGGTGGATGTGAGGGAAACAGAGAAGAGGTGAAAGAGGAGAGAGAGGAGGAGAAGGTGGAGAAATGGGAGACAGAAGGGAGGGGAGTTGAATCCGTCCAAACAAACAAAACCATTCCCACCTGTGGTATGACTGTGAGTGTGGCTGTGTTTATGTGTGAGGCCGATAGATAGAGGGATAAAGGATGATACTGTATATATGATTCTGCTAAGTCGTCCCTCCTCGCACTTAATCAGCGTAAACACATCGCGAGCTGCAACACAGAACGCAGCCCCCATTATTCCGTGTGTGTACATCTGTGCACGTGTGTGTAATTACGCTCCACCATTATCCACATGCTCCACCTGCACAGAGAGGAAACAGAGAAGAGGTGAAAGAGGAGAGAGAGGAGGAGAAGGTGGAGAAATGGGAGACAGAAGGGAGGGGAGTTGAATCCGTCCAAACAAACAAAACCATTCCCACCTGTGGTATGACTGTGAGTGTGGCTGTGTTTATGTGTGAGGCCGATAGATAGAGGGATAAAGGATGATACTGTATATATGATTCTGCTAAGTCGTCCCTCCTCGCACTTAATCAGCGTAAACACATCGCGAGCTGCAACACCGAACGCAGCCCCCATTATTCCGTGTGTGTACATCTGTGCACGTGTGTGTAATTACGCTCCACCATTATCCACATGCTCCACCTGCACAGAGAGATGAACAAACCATCTGAGGCTGAAGCTGAAGCTCTAGTCTGTGAATAATTGTAGAAAACTGACTCCAAAAATATTCTGGTCTCAAAGGTCCAACCTACGCTGTATTAGACAAATGGATTAATTGGTTTAAGGCTCTTCAACCTGTGAGCCACATGCAACAGTTTGGCTGAAAAAATAAATAAATAAATAAATAAAATAAATATATATATATGTATGTATATATATATGTATATATATATTTCAAATTCAATTTATTAGAATTTCTACAGCCCCTAGTCACAATATATGTTGTCTCAAGGCGCTGTACAAGGTAAGGACAAAAAACAGAAGTAGAGAGGTCATATATATATAAATATATTATATGTTCTATAAAATATATATTATATAATAATATAAATATATAATATAACCTATACAACTAATATTAAAAAGTTTCGTAATTCCCTGATGGAAATGGTACTTTGGTTGGTGTTTTTTTATGGTTTTTCTCAAAATCTATCTACCTACCATCCACCCATCCATTCTTTCACACTACCTACCTACCTATCATCCACCCATTCATCCATCTATCCATTCTTCCACACTACCTACCTACCTACCATCCATCCATCCATCCATCCATCCAACCTACCTACCTACCTACCTACCCACCCACACATACATCCACTCACCCATCCAACCTACCTATCTACCTATCCACCCACCCACGCACACACACACACATCCATCCATCCATCCACCCACCCACCCATCCACATTACCTACCTACCTACCTACCTGACCACCAACCCACCCATAAATCCAGCCACCCACCCATCCAACCTACCTACCTTTCTACCTACCCACCTATCCACCCATCAACGGATCCATCCATTCATACACACTACCTACATGCCTACCTACTTATCCCTTTATCCATCTATCTTTCTGTTACTGTCCACTTATCTGTTACGGCGACACAGGGGACGAAGTCTCTGTGACCACCACCCAAATCTCACTACCTCCTGGCCTGCAGGTAGTGACACCCATGGAAGTCACCATCAACCCTTTTGTATTAACACTCATATAACCTGATAATTAAATCCTTACGAACGCAACAATCCTGGGTTCCAAGACTCAAGCTTACAGGGAATATGGTCGAAATATACTCAAACACATCCACATGTGGAAAAATTCTAACACTCGACTCTAGTCCATATTAATCAGTAACTCAGCCACCGACACCCTAGTGAGGAGTCGGTGGTTGAGTTTCTTCTCTCTTCTACAATGAAGATTGCAATCACCCTGTGACCGTGACACTTTTTGTCCACTTTGATGTTGTAAACTAACCTCAATGTGTTCCACGTCTGACATGATAATAATACTAATCTACTTTCTCAGATGTCTTGTCTCTTTTTACTTCACCCAGAGATCGTCTCTCTGCTCATTTGTCTCTGACTGAGACGTCTCCCAGCACCAGCGTTGAACTCTTCTGTTGTAGTGAGAGGGAATTCGTCCACTTTTTTCCCTCTCCTTTCATTTTTAATCCACAAACAAAACAGGGAGTAAAAACAGATGTAGTGGTTTGTTTTAGACATGCAAAGCAGCTCAGACCAACGTGAAGCGGGGTGTGATATCCCATGAGTCTTTGAGGCCAGGCGCATTCTTTTGGTCAAGCCCAGATACCAACACTCACCTTCAATTAAACTCTGTGACTAAAAGCAGCTCTGTCTGTTTTTTCGTCTTATTCAACAAGACAAACATAAGTGAGGCTGTGATGTCTGTTTCCTGAGAGGATTGTGTTTGTCACTGTCATTTTGGTTTACACGCACGGGAAAAACACTGAACAAAACACGATTGTAGCGTAAATATAAAAGTAAAGATTCTATACCGTGGCGAAGGAATCAGCTGCAGCTGTCAGCGGCTTCACTGTGTGTCCAGCCGAGCTCAGTATGTGCCTGTCATCATGATTATAAAAACACACAATACATTTTTACATTTTGAAAAAAAATTTACAGCACAGTTCCCCGACCTCAAAGACGTGTCTTTAATTTGTCCTCGCAAAGTTGATCATAAATTATTGAACCTTTGCCGGAGTAGAAGGAGAAATATCTGAATAATTTGAAAGTATGGACTGACTTGTTTTACGTTTTACTGCTTTACGATTACGGCTCATCAGTTTACGACCGCGATTTGGCTGCACGCCCCCTGTAATCTTTCGGCGGTCTCGCACAGACCGCGGCTTTGATCGCCTCATCACCTATCTTCATCTTCATGTTCTTCAGTGCTGATTTTAGCTTGTACGGCTTTTTTAAGTATTTTGTAAATACTATCATTATAGATAAGTAAAAGGACCTAAGCTTCCCTGCAGTTAGACGGCAATAAACCATATAATGACAATGTGTAATTCTATTGCAAAAAAATGCATTAAATACTTTATGGGCTTTTTTAACAACAGCAACAAAATCTTAAAGTCATCACAAGATTAAATTATTAAAATTAAATTATCATTCTTTTTTTGTCATTGTGACATTGTGATTCACACCACAACAACAGAAATGTTACCTCTGCATTTAACCCATCACCAAAGTGAACAGTGTGCACCTTTGAGCACGCGGGGAGTAGTGTCTGGGGACGATACCACACTCAGGTCACCACCTAGGGCAGGGGTTTCAAACTCCATTTCACAGCGGGCCAGATTTGAACACTGGCATGAAGTCACGGGACAAACTCAATATATATTGAGAAATTAACTATAAATGTGTTCCCTTCTCTCTGGATATGATATAGTGTTTTTTCATGTGGATACACTGAATCTGGAACAGTCAAAGCTTATTACCATCAACACATGAGAAATTGTAATTGAAAAAAAAAATTCACACTTTATTGGTATTTGTTTTTTTATTCTGTCTCTTTGTTGTCATTTTAGATCATTTTTGATGTAAATCTTACTGTACTGAACAAAATATATGTGCTAGAACAAAAGCAAACATTTATAATATAACAAATTCTGACAGTATATAAGGTCTACATACTGGTAGGCCAACTATAGTACATATTTGATTTTATCTCACGGGCCAAATGTAATTACACTGTGGCCCAGATTTGGCCCCCGGGCCAGAGTTTGACACCTGTGACCTGGGGGATTCGTCCACTTCCTTAACCACTGGGCCACCAACGGCAGTTTAATGCTATTTACCCATATTAAGATATAAATTATTACAAAAATACATAGAAACTGAGTAAAACTAATATCTTCATACATTTTTCATTTTAATTGATATATATTACATAGGTTCTGGTGGTGCCTTGGTTTTTAAGTGGAACAACCACTTTCTCAGACTAAAACAATCAAAGTCCAAGCTCTCATTTCTTTGCTTTTTTTTTTTGTTGTTGCAAAATCTCCCAGAAAACATTTTAATTACTGCTTAGAAACTCCGATGGCACCAACCAGAAAACTGTTATAGTAACACAACACAGACAGGGGTGGTGATGACAGTGATGTTTGCCATTTGGTGGCATTACAGGCAGGAGCACCTGAGTCATTGACCGAGGAAAAACAATTATTTACCAGAGCATTTACTAAAGTCGGTCAACTTGGTCTGACTTAGAAATAAAGAGCCACATAACGGGAAACTGGTCTTGGAAGAAGAAGCTAAATTAGGAAAAGGAAAAAGAAAAAAAAAAATGTAAGCAATAAGTCATGTTTCACATTGCCACTGACAAACAGCATGACATTAAATTATTCCACTGGCCTTTTTTGCTCCATTTACAAAAAAATATCATGTGTTATACAAACTCCTGCAGAGCTGTCGTGTTCCTCTGCCAACTGCCTTTCATCAATTAGGGTTTTCACATTAATGGCAGCGATCCCTACTCCCGAATTAGGAATTTCTAACTCTGTGTGAGTATGATTTAATCTTACGTCACGGTCATATGGGACTATGGGAAGGACATGATAAGTGGTTCATGCCTGGAGATGTCTCAGCCCCGCCATTTTTTTTGTCTTTAAATAACTTTTCCATTAATTATTTGTAAGTCTTTACTTGTTATCACAATAATTATCCTGGACTGAGGTCCGACGTTAGTTTCCAGGAGTTTAGACTGTTTAGGTGGAGCTCTATAGATGTTAGCAGTGGAGTCCTCCACCAGAAGAGACAACAAGTCTATGTTTGTGTGTTTGCGTTTCCCAGCATTTGATTAAACTCCCTGCCAGTGGTTTAATAAGCCAACAGACATGAATAATCATATTGTCAAAAAAATCAAAATTGCTCATACTTTGGCGTTAATTCAGCCCAGCGCTAAGACAAGGCTTAAATGTTATATTTGGTAATATTTACGCAATTGGCGTGTAAATATGCAGAGCACAGAGAGAGAGAGAGAGAGCGATGGAGGTCAGACATTGTAATTGTTGTTCGTCCAAATGATGGACTAGCGACTTGGTGATCTTCAGCACACACGCCGCCTCTGACTCCGTGTCAGCCGGGATCGGCTGCAGTCTCTGTGCCAGATGAGCACCAGAAGATGAGAAAATAGAGTTGAAGCAATAATAATGGAAGGCAGCAGGGCTGGTTTCACCAACCGTTATATTACATAAGGCAACGTGGAGTTAAAACATGCGAAACGAATAAAAGAAGGGCTGTTGATACCACTGAGGGTATGTTTGTGCTTTGCAGGAACGACCACAACACAATTAGAATTAACTGTGAGGGAATTCTCGCTCTTTCTCTCTCTCTCTCTCTCTCTCTCTCTCTCTGTGTCCTTACCTCTGCCTCGGCCTCTCAGACAGAGGCTGCACAATGACATGAGGAGATTCAGGCTGTTAACTAGGCAGGAATGTAGGGAAGGAAACTATTTGCTTAAGTGACACAGACAACAATAAACCAGATGGAAACCGAGCTGCGTTTCAGCAACGAAGCATACGTCCCTATTATCTGTGACGCTGATGAGTGCCGAGTGAAGTTAAGGACAGAAGTGCGAGTCTTTTACAACATTGGGGATTTACATGATGCGAAACCACGTGTTCTTTTACATGCTAACTAAATTAAAACCACACTATAATGCACGGTATGGACTCATCATTGTCCAGATGGAGTGGACAAGTGGTGATCTCATCTGGATTTACTAAGCTGGATGGAAAATCTGTTTGTTGAAATCGTTGAAGGGAGTCCCCCAAGTACACAAACTCCATTTTGTCCCTCGCCTCCTGCTTGTTCTCCCACTTTTATTTACCTTCTCATGCTCGCATGGCTCCCTACACTTCTCCTCCCTCTTTACTTAGTTTTTTTTTTTTTTTTTCTCTCCTTCGTTTAATCTTTCATGTAGCAGGAAGAATGTGGTTCCAATCAGACACTTTGCTCAGCCAGTCATTTTTGGCCAGGCACGCTTCAAAACACTTGAAATTGATTCCGAACGGCTTTTCAGTTCTCCTCTTTACATATCACGTCTACTGTCATTTCTAATTGTCCGTAGTCGGCCTTTATGCACCGCAAAGGTGCTCGCAGAACAAAGCAGGTATTTGTTCTGCAATTATCCCAATTGTCGTTACTTATGTTTGTGTGTCTTATTTGGGCCAGTGAACGTAGCGACTGAGTTACATTTATTCCCCATGACCTGACGTGAAATGGCCGCTTCGCAGTCGCAGATGTGGGAACTGGAAATGACGTCTTTGTCATAAAGAATACGTACATGAGAAAATTCTGATCTTATACAGGACGATGTCTCACTGCATGCCTAGAATTCCTAAGTTCTTTACTACCACATCTAAGAAGACAAAAAGACATATATCCAGATTTTTTTCTCTGTATAATGTAGATCCTATTTGTCAAACTCAAGGCCCGGGGTCCAAATGTGGCCCGTCCAGTCATTTTGCATGGCCCGTGGAAGCTTGCAGAGCATTTCATAATGTTGATGCAGCTTTTAAAATCTGATAAATAAAAAAAATTACATAAATGAATAATAGTAAACTGCATTGACATGCATGAGAATATTATGGAGTAGTAACATCAATAGTTTTTATTTGCAAAAAAAAAGGGAAATTGTACTGTTGATATGGTTCCCAGTAAAGTTAGTGACAACACTGATGTAGATGATGGGTTTGACTGAGGGTTTAATTAAATTAACTAATTAATTTACTAATTATAAAATGCCGTTAGAGTCCATTGTTATATATTTTCATGTTTTCTCTTGAAACTTTCTCTTCTTAATGTTGATAGACAGCGAGAGACAATTTCAGGGAAGAACACGGAAAACAAAAACATAGGTAGCCTGTAAAGCAAAAGCAAAAGAAATAACCTCCTTGCTGTCTAAATATTTGATTGTACAAATCAGTGGCAGACTTTCATCGAATAACACGTCCAGAGAAAGTTTAGAACCCAAAAACACTGCAAATCATTCATCACTGCTGCAGATCTCACTGTGTGTGTGCCGTGTTTCTTTGTTTGGAAGGGCAAAGCACACAAAGAAAAAAAAAAAGGAAAATTAACAAAATAACACTGCAGATTAATACACCAAACTCCAGTATATATAAGAGGAAAGACAGTGTTTACACTTGCATTTTACTTTTGGCAGAGTTAATGTGAAATACATAGGTCATAGGAGATCAGCTGTATCACGTAAAGCCAACAGATATCTCACTGTATTCATTTTGATCCCCTACCAAAGATCCTCGTGACAGCGTCAGTCTCTGTCTCCCACTCTAAACACATTGTCATCACTTCATCCCCTTCTATGTAAATGTTGGTTTAACAAAAAACAACCAAAAACAAAAACAAAAGAAAAGAGACGGCGTCTCCCGTTGGCTGTTGTTTCTCTGATCTGTCTCTGAAAATGATCAGAGTCTGGCCAAATATGACAATGGAGAAAATAAACATCTAAATTCTCAGAATAATGAATCATTCAGAGCCTCTTAGTATCTTCTCACTGTCAATGTGGTCTGAAGACAATTTACTGGTTGGTCTTCACTTAAACCCTGAAAATACCCGGTTTATTCTGGAGTTCTGGCATCCAACCCTGCAGAGTTGTTTTCCTTCCCTCCCTTGTCCGTCCCTACATTCTGGTAGAAAGACTTTCATACGAGTGAAAGTGATTTATTTCTGACACCGGTCAGTCGGGATGTGAACTCAGAGGGGTGACACAGAGGGGGAGTTTATCTATGCGTGGCTTTGGATGATGTTTGAGACCTTCTTTGGACTCCCATTAACAAAGGTCTGGTAATGGTCATGTTTAGGTCATGGATGAGGGTGGCTGCAGAGTGAGGCTGGCTCATCCAAGAAAATTACTCGCTTGGTGTGTACGTGTGTGTGTGGGAGGCACATGGGAACCTCAGTCATGGTGAAAGAGCACCAACAAGGACTTTATGTAAACACACTCACTATAATCAATGACAGGATTCTGCAGTCCTTCATTTTTTTTGTTTCTTTCTTTGTCATCCACCAAATTGCTGTGACCATCCGCGGCAGCCATTTTTGCTCAAATTTGTCTCTGCGTATGTTTTTGTTTGGCTGCGTCAGTGTCTGTCGGAGGCAGGCCTCGGCACCCAGGTTCAGACTCTAATCTGTCTGTCTGTCACTGCCTGGTAATTGGAGCTGTTTAGGGTGGCCATCCAGCCCAGGCAATCCAGCTGGGGGAGTGTGTCGATGTGTGTATTTGTGTCTAGGTGCGTGTTCATGTGCTCACTTAGGCAAAGGAATGCGTGTCGGACCAGGAACCCCTGCTTCCCACGGCCGTGCCACCCGTGAGCCGTGCATGACAGGCATACTGAAGAGTAGACGTCATGCTAAAGGAGCTACAGGTGCAGAGTATGAAGTCTTCATTTCACTTGATCTGGCTTTTTTAACCAACCTCCTGTATCAGATCAGACGCTGTCACCATGTATCACTTAAATATTATTACATATATAGATATACAGCATACACACACACATATATATATATATATTTATAGATAGATAGATAGATAGATAGATAGATAGATAGATAGATAGATAGATAGATAGATAGATAGATATAGACATATCCTCTAAGGCTTAATGGCCACGTACTTGGACTTGGACCACTTTCCAGGTTTTGTGTCCACAAGCGTGTGCACTGTGGAATTTTTTGGTCCTAGAAGGGAAATTTTTTTCCGATTTATTAATTTTACCGTGAAGGAAAACATCGCAGTTTTCAGTTTTTAATAAGAAATACAAAAAAAAAAAAAAAATCATGTAAAAAAAACAGCCCAAACCCTTGGGCCTTTGGATGATTATATATATATATATATATATATATATATATACAGTGGATAACAAATTTCTAGCTGCTAGCTTAAATGGCAAAAACCTGAGCAGGATTCGTACCTCCCAGCTCTAATAATACACCAGATCCACAGGACTTTAGGTAAAGTGTGGGCAAACTAAGGCCTGGGTGCCCATGTGGCTCTTTAAACTAATATTATCATCATTCTTTTGCCAAGTGCCTGCAATCTCTGTCTTACCCAATAGATGGCATAGAAAAGGCTAAAAGGATTTAAGCCTTTATATATGACTTTTAGGCAGCAGTGGGTGGCCTAGTGG
>JAFBJS010054571.1:0-28005 GCA_016785265.1 Paraplagusia blochii | reverse complement strand
AGTTTGAATCCACCTGCTGCCAGGTTGCCACTGAGTTGTTCTGAGCATTGCACATCCCAACCCCACATAACTTCCAGTGGCCTCACCAACCACAGGAAGGCTCACAATATGGTGCAGTGTTATTTGGGTGGCAGTGGTGGAGACTGCGACCTGGCAATCGATAAGCAGATGAATGAACGATGGAAAATATGACTTTACGCGTCAACTATCCGCTTCTAACCTGGCCCCCCGAGCACAATTTTAACATTTGGCCCCAGTCCGGTCTTGGCCCAAAACAGAAAAAATCTGCCTATTTTACATATATCACCTGTTTGTCATTCATCAATTGTAAAGGCAAGGCTTTTGAAGTTTAATACGTCTATTTGTCCATTTTGTCCATTAGAAACTAGACGTTGTTGCAGCCAATAGGCCATGTCAGGTTATATTTGGACTTTGTTTCAACATTTGATCCAGCTCTGCTTGTTTTCCTCCAGAAAACCTGTGCTGTGTTGAACGTGCTGATGGAGTGACCTGATATCAGCTCACACGCATGTGACTTGGGGAAAGTCTTTCCTGCAGATCGCATGCTTCAGTAGAATCTAATTACATTGATAGGATACATAATAGCACGCACCGTGTGTATGCACGCATCAACATGTGCCTCAACAATCAAATGGGATATTTAGAAATCAGCAACAGGCTTCAGTATGAGAAGAACAATAAAAAGACATGCAGCTGTGGTCAAAATGTCTCGAAGACTTATTCACTGTAAGTCCCCCTGGGCGAGACACCACGATGTCTGTGAGTCCAAAATCACCAAGGTAACCCTAGACTCGGTAGAAATTAAATGCCTGACACACTCCAATGCAAAAACACATAGTTTTGAAAATGCAGTTGACAGTACAACGCACCATCAGGAAACTATGTCCGAAACTGCAGAATAACAGTGTCCTGGATCCCACAAAGTTGGTGGAAAGAGAATCTGAATCAGCATCGGAATCAGAATCAGAATCAGAATCTGAATCAGCATCGGAATCAGAATGCCTTTATTGTCATTATACCAGCAGGACAACAAAATTGTAGCCATTCCAAGCAGTGCAAAGGAGCAAGATACATGTTACATAGTAACATAATAAATGAAAGAACCACAGAAAATAAGTGGCATAGAGCTAGGAAAATATACAAATGTATATATATATATATATATATATATATATATATATATATATGAAATATTAAAAAAAATACTTTGGATTCAGTTAGAAATGTACATGTGAATATAAAAGGATATGTAGTGAACAGTTCAAGTATTGTGTGGCTATTGCACAAGGTAGGGTTGAGGTGGGTTATTGCACATGGAGAAATTGCAAAAAACAGACAAAAATTGCACATATATTATATTGCACATATGATAATGGGGTAAACATTGATTATTTTCAAGAGGTAGTGGTGGCCTAGCGGTTAAGGAAGTGGACTTGGGTCCTAAAGGCGTCAAAATCCTCATAACTTCACAATGGGTTCTCCACCCACTGTATGGTGCACTGAGATATGTGATTGGCCGGCAGTTGTAAAGGCCCTGCAACGGGGTAATGGATGAGCGGTATGGACTGAATGAATGGTTTTCATGTATAAAAAATGACGTTCAATGAAAAACTTTGTTGGTGAGTAACTAATTTACCATGTAGGCTTTATTCATAGTGATGATAAAATATTTTTTTCTTTAATTTGGTAAGACTGCATGTTAAAAAAACTCTGATGGACAGTGATAAGACATCTTCTAATTGACTTATGCACGCTGACATATTGTCTCTAGCAATCATATTTAGTACTTCTACAATCGCAGCATGTTACTGTAGGAGAATAGACTGTTCACACTGGAAGTATGTTGTACAATAAATAATAGAACAAGAATGCAAAGAATTTATGAGCAACACATCAGAATCATTCCGAATCAAAATCTTGATGAATAATTTTCCATTTTTTATCAAATAATTCATTCATATAACCATATATTATTAGATTAAATATCAAATATAATGCACAAAACTAAAGGATACTACAGTACTGACCTTTGATTGCAGCATAAGTCTGTGTGACAGATACTTTTATTGTTTGAGGAGAGGAGAAAGCTGGGAACTTATAGATCCCATTAAAACAATGGAAGTTTGTTGTTCTCCTGTCTGTCTGTCTGTCTGTCTGTATGAGCGAGGTCGAGCTGCAGGGTCAGGTGAAGCCACCCATGCTCTGCTGGAAAGAAATGATCATTTATCACCTGCTGATTCACGGGGATAAGGTTACCACAGCAAAGTGGGGAGCGGGGGAGACTTGAAGGGAGGCAGGGAGAGAAAGGGGTGAGGACAAATACAATATGATTATATTATAAATGTTGCATAGTTTGCTGTGAGTTAGAAACAACGTAAAAAAAGAGAAATTCGCTCACATTTTTCCGAAAGATGTCGTCCGACCGCAAATGACTGTTCTCCAGAACCACAATAGAAATTCCACCGATCTAAATTTCCATTCTACCTAGATGTACGTCTTGTGACATGTTCGCTGTCAACACACTCACTGTAACAAGTGCTTTTGCTCGGAAGAGCTCGCGGGCAACAACACATCTTCTTTGTGTAAATACAGCCACTGAGGGAAAGGTCGAGATGGAAATAGTGTGAGAGTGAGGCCAGTGTGTCTGCTTAGCAGCGCAGGGAGAGAGAAGCTGATAATTGGTAGCAGGTAACATCTGGTTCAGAGGAAATTAGAATTAAACATTAAGCCCTTTGACTCATGTCTACCGGGGTTTTTTTCATTTTCCCTCTGTGTGTTTGGATGTTTGTTTGTCAGACAAACACACGCCTCAGATTATTTTGATTGTCAGAAAAAAAAAATGAAACCTAATCCTAACACTAAAACTAATCCTAATCCTGAGAGAAGGATGAGAAGAAATGAAAACTGAAGGTGTGTGTGTGTGTGTCAGGTCCTCGTCCTTCAGTGACAGTAACCAAATCCCTGTGGATGCGTCTGGCTCACAGACAGATCAGTGAAGGCTGCCTGTCAGGTGCACTGACCCCGGCCTCCTGGGCTCTTTAGCTGTGCATCCACCATGGAGACTGGAGGTCAATGACAGGGGTGGGTGATTGGAGACTTTCAGTAATGGATGTAGAGGAATTGTTGGGGAAGATGAAAGAACGTTCAGCGAGGTGGCCAAGAACAGTGGTGAGCAGCCACCCAAAACTGATAGATTTTAGAAAAGCTGTCAGAAGATAACAACTTATTTTTGTTTATTGATCATAGATGTATAGAGTTTATCCACAATTATGATAGAAACATATGTCACACAGTAGAAACAAGTGTATTATTTTATTTTATTTTATTTTTAGAACTCTATTAATTCCTCTGGAGTATCCTTCAGAAAATGATGCCTCATCATCATAGTGAGCAGGGCCAGCGCCCGGGTAGCAGTGACGGGGGACCATGCTCCTCAGCGGTAACTTAGTTATTCAAACCTGGGGCCTTGCAGACCCAAGGCCGCTTCCTTAACCACTAGGCCACCAACTGTCCCAGTTGTTCTCCACTGTCTGAACTACACATGTGAAAGTTAATGCCTGTGAGACAAATGTGGCCAAAACATCCTGTGTGGCCCACAGGAGCCTTAAAAAACATTTCTTATTTCATGTCTTAAAATAAAGTAAATGCTGATAAAGTTTACAACCTGATGGATGAGTATTTTATTTTATTACCCAGCAATAACATTCCAATAAATAATAAAATTCCAGTTGCATAACAGTGCCCTGACCCACATAACATTTCACATTTCAGTGAGCTCACCACCCAAGGAAAGGCTCAGAGAGTGGGCAGTGGGATTTGGGTGGCAGTTGTGGAGAACGCTGCCACTGCAACCTGGTAATGGATAGGCAGATCTAAACATCTATCGATACATAAGTGAGCTACATCTGATTTCAAGGGGAAGTGCTCAGAGAGAGGAGTCTGAGACCTGAGTCTAAGTCTTTTTATACCATTCATTGACAAAAAAGGAATTTATTATACTGCCATTTATATTATAAATATACTTTAAATGAAGTTTTCTTGCATAGTTTACTTACATTTTAGGATGATTTGTGTTCAGATTTCCTCATTTAATAAGCTTGACATATGACATATCTTGACATATGAAAGGGCAGTGGCCTAGTGGTTGAGGAAGCGGACTTGGGTCTGCAAGGTTC
This sequence comes from Paraplagusia blochii, assembly GCA_016785265.1. Classification (NCBI taxonomy): domain Eukaryota; kingdom Metazoa; phylum Chordata; class Actinopteri; order Pleuronectiformes; family Cynoglossidae; genus Paraplagusia; species Paraplagusia blochii. Next base: position 23,809 of record JAFBJS010054571.1, on the reverse strand, counting down.
CCGGTTCGAATCCCACTACCGCCAAGTTACCACTGAGATGCCCTGAGCATGGTATCGTCCCTTCACACTGCTACCCAGGCGCTCACTGCTCACTATGATGATGGGTTAAATGCAGAGACCAAATTTCGTTGTGCGCTGTGGTGTGAATCACAATGTCACAATGACCAAAAAAATAAATTTCTTTCTTTATTTCCCATCCAAACTCCATAACCATGAACTTTAATGCACTCTTATTTTAACTGGTCTAAGACTTGTGTTTATTCTCACTTCTCATCTTAACCTTTAGAATCTTCACTTCCTCCTCACTGTAGCGTGTACTGCGTGTGTGTGTGTGTGTGTGTGTGTGTGTGTGTGTGTGTGTGTGTGTGTATGTTGAATTAGGGGTCATGGGTAAAGTGACGACTCCTGGGTTTGTCACAGATGTGGTTGCACGTATAGGTATGTTATCCTCCACTGCAGAAGTCAGAAGACATTACAGTGTATTTAGACATTTTCAATCAGTCCAAATCATCTAAATGGGCAGATCCTGTTTCTGCATTTTTGTCCAAAACCCTTTCTCTGATGGTTCTCTCTCCCCTGACTTCCTCCCTTTCCCTGTTCCTGCGTCCTGGTGTTTTGTAATGGGATCCCTGCATCGTTATGAGTTATAGAAAACAGTCGTAGTGGCTTCTCAGCTATGTGACTGTTTATGTCCTGTGTACACCACAGTGGGATCATGTGATTGGTATAAAATTCTCTGGACAGTAGACCTGGCTGCACTTTCACATGCTCTCTGGTTGATGTGAACTGTCAGGCTGGTGCAGATCAGCGTTGTTGTACAACTGTATCTATAATCTTTCGTTCTTTTTATTCCAAACATGGAGTTAGTTATAGTTATGGTACAAACCCCACAGGACAACCAGTGTGAACCCTGATCAGAAATGAAAATTGAATATCCACATATATATTTTTGGATTAAACTGGAAGAAGCTCTAAAAACCAGTTAGTTTTTTTGTCATATATCACTTTCATAGGGCCTTCATTTAAGTTGTTCCATATTTACGATGTGAACTGTCAGGCTGGTGCAGATCAGTGTTGTTGTACAACTGTATCTATAATCTTTCGTTCTTTTTATTCCAAACATGGAGTTAGTTATAGTTATGGTACAAACCCCACAGGACAACCAGTGTGAACCCTGATCAGAAATGAAAATTGAATATCCACATATATATTTTTGGATTAAACTGGAAGAAGCTCTAAAAACCAGTTAGTTTTTTTGTCATATATCACTTTCACAGGGCCTTCATTTAAGATGTTCCATATTTACTCGTCTTTTGAGAAAATCTCTAATTCTCTTTGACTTTTTCATAATTTTGCCCAACTTGAAATCCTGCCTGAACTAAGTCATACCTCCACTGTGAAGAATCACAAGATTCCTACACTGTGTATGGAAGTCTGTCAAAAAAAAAAAAAAACTGAGCCAGGGAAGAGGGAAATCCTCCCCTGGCCCAGCTCGGCTCAGACCAAGTCTTAAATTCCACTGGAGCAGAGTATTTGGTTACGAGTGTGTAGCCGGGGGAAGTAAATACCAGCTTTATTGCAGCTCATCCATTTGGTTTATGTCTTATTAAATTATGACAAAGTCATGGCCACTGCAGGTATGTCTGACATAACCCCCTATACCCAAGTTTATGTTTTCTCATTCTGGGAACTGAGGGAAGGGGGGTATTTTGCCCCTAGGAGCAGCGTGAAGCCGGGGCAATAAGCTAACGGAGCAAGTCTGAACTTTTGGATTTTGAGTTCAGGTGAAGCAGTTGAGTATTTTTTAGTTCCTACTATGGCCAAGTTCCATAAGTTCCATTGGTGTGGAACTAAAGGGTTCCACTCCAGGGCAAGATCAACTCCCAGTTAGGTTAGCCGGCGCCTTCTAGTGGGCCGACCACCTTCAGGATGTTTCAAGAGGGTCTGGTATGGAGTGCAGTGTGATTTGGGTGGTGGCCATGGGGACTGCTAGCTCCATGACCTGGTAATAAACAGACAAAGATAGACGTAGATCGAGTGTCCAATTTTTTTTTGGCTTTGGAGCTACTGTTCAAATGTGCAAAACACAGTGTTTGAGGTATTTTGATAATATTTAATATATTTTATATCTATCTATACCTGATACTGTACATTGATAAATGTTTGTGGCTTTGTCATCTATAATTAATCAATGACTGTATGTTTGTGTATATTTTGCCTACTATATATAATGTACAGTATACAGTCTATTTTAGTAATTTTAATACATTTTTTACATTGTAATTTTTTGTAATGCATGTTTTTATCTATATATCTTCATCTTTTCCAATTTGCCGCTGCAACAATGTAAATTTCCCCATGTGGGACAAATAAAGGACTTTCTATTCTATTCTATTGGACATACTCACAGGAGGGACAGTGGATACATTGGTAGAAGAATAATCCTAGAGATGGAGCTACCAGGTAGGAGACAAAGAGGAGATTGATGGAAACAGTGAGGGAGGACATGGAGGTAGTTGGAGTCAGAGTAGAAGATACAGAGAACAGGGTGAGATGGAAAACATTGATTTGTTGTGGCAATGGCTGAAGAAGACAAGGTGAAAGGACAAGAAGAAAAACAAGATGATAAATATATGTATTTATATTTGATTTTCAATTTATTTGCTCATGATCTACCATCCCTTGCTTTATCCGCTGGTAGATCCTGATTTACTTATTGGGCATCTCTGATGTAGATGATAGATGGATTTATGTTATTTAAGGAAAACTTCCGGCATCTGGAAGTTGAAAGCACCAATAAACACTTTGTACCTTCACGTGTCCAGATAACGTTGCTTCCTCTTCATGGCAGGAATTCAAACTAGCGGTAGATAGAAGTCTGCCAGTCCCTCATTGGACGTGTCTTTGAGCACCTCTCCATGTAGAGCGAGGTTCAGTCCTGACAGTATACAGGTGCTGCTGATGGTTATCACATTTGTTAAAGTAAACTGTGCAGCTGAGAGTGAGGAAATCGGGGCAACGTCCCACATCTGCATCATGTTTTCCCTTTCTTTCCCCTCAATCTTTTGAGAAATGTAATGACCCTGAACGTTGTTTTTCAAGGATCTGTAGGTTTTGCCAAAACTCTGGAGATGATGAGCCGTGTTAGTTGATAGAGATCGATTTATGGGGGAAATCCTCACAAATATACAAGCAACAGGAAGCGTTGGTACGAGCACATTTTTTGAATTATTCCATTGTGACTGCATAAACATTGACGTTCTTTGATATCTGGTCCAGTTGCACAATCACTGCCTTACAGTCAGTACGCATTACGCGGTATCATTCATCTTGCACTTACCCAAACATATCGTATCATGTATGAAACAGTGCGCACATTTGGTTACGAGACGTGCACACCGAATTAAACAGGAAATCATGGGCATAAAGAGTAGAAAGGTCAGCCTGCATCCACATGTACTGTACAGACGGACCCAGGTTGATGTATCAATGTTGTAATTAAAGCTACATTTCATGTCTCGGAGGATTTCCCGATAATATTTATCCTCCTGCCGCTGCAGTTTAAGAGAATTCCCCCCCTGTGTGTAATACAGCTGGGAGGAGAATTCAAATAAACATCTACTCAGAGGTAACAGGTTTAAGATGTCGCAGCAGGACAGTCATCCATCTTTAGGTTCAGATCCCTGTCACCTGCCGAAGCTGACGTGTATTACTGTGAGCGAGTGTGTGTGTGTGTGTACTGTAAGTGTGTGTACATCAGGAACATGGCTGCCCTCGACATCTTTCCCTAAAAGATCAAACGTAGTAATAATTAAGGCCCAGTAAATAATGGAGAGATGAAACAATAAACAGTGAACAGCTCAGCGACAGATGGAGCCGCCGAACATCAGGCCTCCGCGTTTGATGTCTGATATAACCAACCGGCTGTCAACAGTATATTTGAGACTTAGACAGTGAACTGAATACAAGCTGTAGATGCGCCGCAGCTACTGAAGCCTGCCGTTCACTTGCTGTGACTTCATGCCCTTGATTCCACACTTTTTTCTTTTTACATGTGGTCTCCAACTGTACTTCCTGCTCTGTGTACAGGCGTCTGTTAAAGAACTTCAGTGTGCAGTACTACTCTGATCCATAGTACTACAGCTGTCCTTTGTGCCATGTTCCAGCTTCCTTTTTTCAGAGTCTAAAAATGAAAACGCTGTAAAATTGGATTTTTGGGGTGATGCATTTGTTTGTGTTAAGTTACAAAGGGTATGTAAACAATAAAATTAAAGCATATTTACTCAAGATATAAACATATACTGTATGTATGTATATATATATTCATATATACACATATGTATATATATAATAGTAAATATGCTTTAATTTCATACATATATGTATATATATATATATATATACATATGGAAAAAATGGAAATGGAAAAAAAGTCATGGAAAAAATATTAGACCACTCTTTCTTTAATTTCTTGTCCATTTAAAAGTCTGCTTCCACTTAATCTACATTAATCTGGACAAATATAAAAATAACAAAAAAGGCTCATGATTAAGTTTAATTTCAGAGCAGATTTCTGGCCATTTTGCATGGTTTTATTGACAGTGACAAACACGGAATTGAAGAAAACAGCAGAGTATATATATATATATATATATAATATATGGATGGATATATCTATCCACCCATTTTCATCCGCTTATCCATTACTGGGGTGCAGCAGTCTCCACAACAGCCACCCAAATCACAGTGCACCGTACCGTACCCTCCAGTGGGATGTGAGCTCCCAGAGGGGCTATTTATATTTTGATTTATAAATATGATTATATTTATATTATGTTGATTATATCAGACTTAAGTTGCTCAAAGCAGCCCATTATTCGTTGCTTTTTTCTGTTATATATATCATAATTTATATATATATATATATATATATATATATATATATATATATATATATAGCAGTATATACATATATGGGTATAAGGGCAGTGGTGATGGATACAGATGTAGTGTGTTTTCCATCTGTGATGAAAACTATTCCTCCAGAGAAACTGCATAATGATTACCTCATAAATAAACATCAATTCCAACACAGAAAGATGTATTTTACTCCTGATGGGCCCGATAGGTGCAAATAGAATAATAAAGATATCAGATTATCTGCCAAGTGTAGGCTTTGGCCCAAAAACAGATGAAGTAAGTTTATATCCCACATGTTTTTACAGTGCAATGAAATCAAGGAGAAAACATCTGCACGGTTAGTGCACGCAGTAATTCCTCACTAATGATGAAAGAAAACTATGTATCATGTTTAAAACCCTGAAAAGCCTAAAGGAGAGCTAAGTGACACATGCAGTCAGATACTGAATATTTTATGTTTTATATCATTTCGGCCTGTTGGCGTCTACGGTTGATGAGATAAAGGGGCTTTGAGTTTTATAGACCAGAGTGATGGGAGAGATATTAAAGACATCCTGATGCTGTTGATCAAATTCATCCTTTTTAAAGAGGGGAAAATGAGTCAAATTATTTGTGGCAAAGATGTTAAAAAAAAAATCAAAACACCAATTTCCTTGTTTCCCTTTGTGATTAATGGCTAATCTGCAACTTTTTGTAACACAAATTAAGGAAATTCTTATTGAAATATTGGCCTCATTCTGCAGAAAATACACTAAAGGGGACATTTGTGTAAATAAGCTGCATAAAGTTTAAAATAAAACTGCTAATATTTTGTGATTTTGAGTGAAATGAATCACCAGGTGACAAAAACTAGGCTGCAATTCAATTAGTTTGTTAGTGAATTACAATATATATATATTTTTTAATTTCCCTGATAAAGGGTTTCCATGGGGAGAAACCCAACATATGGAAGATGGTCGCCTAAATCTCAGTAAACTATTGACATTCCTTCACCGGTGACTGATGAGTCCATTTGTGATGAGACGAAGAAAAAAACAACAAACCCAAAAACTGATCGAGAATTTCCTCAGAACCCGGTCTGTGTGGTACGGCTCAATGTACGGGTGTGTTTGAGGTCGAGAGGTATCAATAATTCCCATCAATCATCCACATCCTGCCTCAGTCAGCAGCTGGTATGTAGGAGAGCTGTGAGAATAATTAATCACACACAAACACACACACACATGCGCTCACACTACATCACGGCTGTCAACAGCTGCCGTGCAGACCCCGCTCGGACCCAAATAACATCATTATCACAGGTATTCTTCAACAGCGAGCCCCCTCTCCGTCCCTCTGGCCTTTTGCTCCTCGAGAAACCAAAAGGAATACGACTTCCCCCCCGTGTCTGATCCCGCCTTTAAACCCCCTCCCCATTTTCACACTACTGGGTTAACCTTTGACTCTTGGTGACGTGTCAGAGAGAAGTCGGGGTAAGGGCCTGTCAGTGGACGGTGGTTCAGGGGTAAGAGAGTTCTGGGTAATGAGTGAGTCGTGTGTGTGTGTGAGTGTGTGTGCACACTGTATGTGACAATGTGTGTTTTTGTGTGAAGGAGATTCGGCTCATTTAAGGGTGAAAGTGTCCGACCTGATCGTTTATCACGGTGACAAAGTGTAAAAGTCAGTCAAACAGAGAATATGGTAACGTGTCATAAATCACACACGGTCTGTCTGCGCTGACGGAACACGTGCAAGAACATTAAGTTTTACCTTAACGAGTTTCTACCTCAGAAGTTTGCGTATTTATCGGACAATAAGTTGCACCTAATTTCTAGTCACTCTGTGCTTGATTGCTGTTTTTTGGGTCTTTTGTTGGACACAAGGTGCAAAGTTTATGAGCGTCAAATAGTCATAGTCACTAGTTAAACTGGTTTGTCTGTTCAGTTGTAACACATAAATACAAATCAATCCGCTCACTTTCTCAGATTTTTGTGTCTGTATATTTTGGGCGTCAAGTACGTTGGTTGTGTCTCTTCATTATTAGAGTCGGTCTCATTGCTGTGACTTAGCTGTGATGATGATGGTGGCAGTGGTGGCCTAGTGGTTAAGGAAGTGGACTTGGGTCCGCAAGGTCCCCGGTTCGAGTCTGCCTTCTGCCAAGTAACTGCTGAGGTCCACTGAGCATGGTATCGTCCCCACACTCTGCTCCCCGGGCGCTCAAAAGCTGGACACTGCTCACTTTGATGATGGGTTAAATACAGAGGCCAAATTGCATTGTGCGCTGTGTTGTGAATCACAATGACAAAAAAAGGAATTTAATCTTTTATGAATATATATATAATCTTTTATGTGTATACACATAAATATATATATATATATATATATATACATACAGTCTTGGAAAAAAATATTAGACCACTCTGCTGTTTTCTTCAATTCCTTGTTCATCTTAATGCCTTGTTCCACTAAAGGTTAAACAATGAACACAAAACCATGCAATGACTAAAAGCACTGTATTTGTCAGTACAATGTTATTGCTAGTGATGTAGGAACGAAAGTGATTTTTGTCTCTGTCAATAAAACCATGCAAAATGGCCAGAAATCTGCTCTGAAATTAAACTTAATTCTGAGCCTTTTTTGTTATTATATTTGTCCAGATTAAATGGAAGCAGACTTTTAAATGGACAAGAAATTAAAGAAAGAGTGGTCTAATCATTTTTTCCATGACTGTATATATATATATGTATATATATGTATATATATGTATATACGTATATTGCTGATGTCAAAAATAATAAAATGCTAAACAAATACCTCTATAATTCTAATCCTCCTCACTGAGTCAATTTGGACTGAATAATCCGCTGATTGTATAAAATGTGTAAAAATATGATACATACAAAATCTATTGGCTGTGACATAAAGGTCTTCATAGTAATCGGTTCATATTTTCTTTACCATTTGTCAGTAACGAAAAGTGGCAGAAAAACAAACCCCTTGAAACAAACTGCACATCATAACATCAGCAAACTCTACTTGACTTCCAGACCCATACAGACTGGAGCTGGTCACCTTAACTAATCTGACCTGTGGAGGATGAGGCCAGGTCAAAAAGATCAACCAAGCCCTACAATGGTGAAGTGTCCCTCAGCGAGTGGGGTCTAGGTGGGAAAACTGAAACAACCAGAGGTGATGGGGAAAAAAAAAATAAAAAAATCAGAGAAAAAAAAACTGCGAAAAAGTGGGTCAAAGGCAATGAGAAGATAAGATGTGGGAATAAAAAGTAAAACCAGGTGTTTAATAACAATGTCAAACTGAAAGTAAAGACCCATGACCCAAATACATGCCTTATATCTGATCAACATCATCCCTGGATTTACTTCTTGAAGCTTCTCTGTGATGAAACTCCACCCGTGGTCAGACTAAAGTGGACTGATCTCTCTGTTGACTGTTGGCCAGACAACCTGGTACTTGAGCCAAGTCATGCAAGGTCAAGAGTGCCAGTCTGATAGAGCTGCCCTGACTCTGCCACTTACCGTCGCCAGTAGATAGAGAGTCTGAGGTTCTCAGCTCATCTTTTAAATTAGATTCAGACACAGGACATACTTTCAACTCCAGCGAAGACTCTTTTCTCAGACAAGGTCAGAGAACTTTATGTACTTACAAAACAGATGGATTTTTTTACTGTCTATTCTTTCTTTTTTTTTCAAGTAATCACATTAAGATATTATATTATTTTATTGCATCAAACCAGCCACTGGGGAGCACAAGCCAGTGTTTTTAGTGTCAGGTCTGATGCCCAGGAAAAAACATGAGGGTTTTGTCAGGAAGGGCATCTGGCGTAAAGATTTTGCCCAAATAAACATGTGAGTCAAAGCGATGATTTCCATATTGGATCAGCCGGGAACTTGGTCAACAACCAGCACAACCGTGCTGTTACCTACAAAGTACTGTTAAGAATTTGACCACTGTTGGTCAAAGATGAAGAAAATTTGAGGACGATTGATTCAAGAAAAATGGGAAACAAGGAAGGTCAGAAAAGTTGGAAAAGTTTGGGAACGCTATATGTAGAATGGTTTGGAGAAAATGCTTGAGAAGCCAGATTGAGATGGTTTGGACATGTTCAGAAGAGGGACATTGGTAAAAGAATGGATCTAGAGATGGTGCTACCAGGTAGGAGACAAAGAGAAGATTGATGGATGCAGTGAGGGAGGTAGTTGATTCTCTTTGGGGGTGACAAGGATGGACAGGATCAGGAACGAGGAATTCAGGGGGACAACACAGACAGGAAGGTTTGGAGAAAAAGCCAGAGAAGCCAGATTAAGATGGTTTGGGACATGTTCGGAGGAGGGACAGTGGTTATATTGGGAGAAGGATGCTAGACATGGAGCTACCAGGTAAGAGACGAAGAGGAAGGCCAAAGAGGAGATTTATGGATGCAGTGAGTGAGGACATGGAGGTGGTTGGAGTTGGAGTTGAGGATGCGCAGGACAGGGTGAGATGGAAATTATTGACTCGCTGTGGCAACCCCTGAAAAATGGGATAAGCCGAAAGGAAAAGAAGAAGTGAAGGAGGTAGTTGGGAGGTAGTTGGTGTCAGAGTAGAAGATACAGAAGACAGGGGGAGATGGACATTGTTGTAGCAACCCCTGAAAAAAGGGACAAGCCAAAAACAAAAGAAGAATCAGGCGGGAAACACTGATTAACGGTGGCAACCCCTGAAATAGGGCTGGAAGCAGAAGAAGACCAATTGACTCATTGCTAGTATATAGTAAGTATCACTGACTTCACTCTGCAGTCCGGTGTCACATGACCTACCACTTGAAAGTTCATACTCAATCAATAAATAATTAGCAAGTGCTGATGTCAGCGTGACTGGACTCTTTCTCCGTCTTTTGGCCCTTTTTTCACACGGCAATAGTTCATCATCAAACACAAGGACCCAGGGTTAAAGGCATTGAGAGTCTAAGTGAGAACTACATCCTGTAAAGTGGTATCAAGTGGCTGCTCCTCCATCAGTCTGTGTGGAGCTGAGACGCTGAGGTGTTGACCTGACTCAGATGATGAATAGTTCTACATTTAATGACCCACTGCCTGTTCACTGAGGCACTCCTCTGGGGCTCTGGAGCATTTTCAGTAATAAACACTGAAAGAAACTACAATGAAACCTTGGACTTCACTGTTTGTGCCCTTATGAACTGGAATATAGATGTTACATGTATAGACTTTTTATCTATCTATCTATCTATCTATCTATCTATCTGTCTGTCTGTCTGTCTGTCTGTCTGTCTGTCTGTCTGTCTGTCTGTCTATCTATCTGTCTGTCTGTCTGTCTGTCTGTCTGTGTGTCTATCTATCTATCTATCTATCTATCTATCTATCTATCTATCTATCTATCTATCTATCTCTCTGTCTGTCTGTCTGTCTGTCTGTCTGTCTGTCTGTCTGTCTGTCTGTCTATCTATCTATCTATCTATCTATCTATCTATCTCTCTGTCTGTCTGTCTGTCTGTCTGTCTGTCTGTCTGTCTGTCTGTCTATCTATCTATCTATCCTGTCTGTCTGTCTGTCTGTCTGTCTGTCTGTCTGTCTGTCTGTCTGTCTGTCTGTCTGTCTGTCTGTCTGTCTGTCTGTCTGTCTGTCTGTCTGTCTGTCTGTCTGTCTGTCTGTCTGTCTGTCTGTCTGTCTGTCTGTCTGTCTGTCTGTCTGTCTGTCTGTCTGTCTGTCTGTCTGTCTGTCTGTCTGTCTGTCTGTCTGTCTGTCTGTCTGTCTGTCTGTCTGTCTGTCTGTCTGTCTGTCTGTCTGTCTGTCTGTCTGTCTGTCTGTCTGTCTGTCTGTCTGTCTGTCTGTCTGTCTGTCTGTCTGTCTGTCTGTCTGTCTGTCTGTCTGTCTGTCTGTCTGTCTGTCTGTCTGTCTGTCTGTCTGTCTGTCTGTCTGTCTGTCTGTCTGTCTGTCTGTGTGTCTATCTATCTATCTATCTGTCTGTCTGTCTGTCTGTCTGTCTGTCTGTCTGTCTGTCTGTCTATCTATCTATCTATCTATCTATCTATCTATCTGTCTATCTGTCTGTCTGTCTGTCTGTCTGTCTGTCTGTCTGTGTGTCTATCTATCTATCTATCTGTCTATCTATCTATCTATCTATCTATCTATCTATCTATCTGTCTGTCTGTCTGTCTGTCTGTCTGTCTGTCTGTCTCTCTGTCTATTAGTCTGTCTATCTGTCTATCTATCTATCTATCTATCTATACGTCCGTCCATCTGTCCATCCGTCCATCCGTCCATCCGTCCATCTATCTCTCAATCTATCTATTTAGCTGTGATAAATGACAATACACTCACACATAAATAAAGTATTCAATCAGTTCCAGACATGTCTCTCTGTCTCCGTCCAAAGTGGAACTTGACCCTCCATTGCTTTTGCTTCACCAGCTGGTCATGTCAGGGAGGTCAACGGTCAAAGCTATAGGAAGGAATCTGACCATCAGTTGTAAAGCCAGTCGAGTCACAGGGGAAAATGACCTCTGGGAGTTTTTAGTCAAACAATAAGATCTTGTTTTTTTTTTTTTAACATAGGAATTAATTGTAGTTTTAGCAGCTCTGTGAAAACCACCCTGTGTCATTTTCTTGTCTGCTCCTTGTGATGTGGTTTTATTTATTTGTTTAAATTCCTCCACCTTCTTAACCGCCTCCTCTTCTCCACCTCCTCTCCTCCCCAACCCTTATTTCTGGGTGTTGTGAATCTGAAGGAGCCATAAAAAGGAAAAGGCAGGGCTCTCAGTCATAACAGCTCTGCACCCCCTGTGAAACCCTAGATGGCCATTAAGCTAATGGGGCTCTGTGGCTCAGCCGGTGGTATAACCTCATCCATAAGCTGTGCTGCTCCAGGACCAGGCAAATCAGGGCCCCATGTTCTCCATTGTTGGTCTTAACGGGGCTACAGCAGTGACTTAGTCATTATTAAACTAACCCGGCAATTCAACCGATATTAATAGATCTGGGGATCTACCTTGAATAACCTGAAGACAGATGGAGGTTTGTATGGGCTCAAAATTTTGGTTGTTCATCTTCATCCGCCTTTACGTTACCAAGTCGCATGGGCAGCAGTCTCCACAACTGTTGCACAAATCACACTGTACCTTACTATGAGCCTTCCTGTTGGTTGTGAGCCCAATGGAGGTTATATGGGTTGGGACGGGGGGACGGTGCTATGATCAGAGCACCTCAGTGGCAACCTGGGCGCTGGTGGATTTGTACCTGAAGTCTTGTGGACACAAGTCCACTTCCTTACCCATGAGGTCACCACTGCCACAGATTCAACACCACTTTTAATAAATAATTCACACATTCATTCATTCATTCAGTCATCTTCATTCTCTTATCCATTACCGGGTTACACGGGCAGCAGTCTCCACAGCTGCCACCCAAATCACACTGCACCATACTCACCCTTCTTCTGGGTCGTGAGCCCGCTGTTCGTTCACTTCTTATAATTACATACAAAACTTAAATTTTCCCAAAGACTAATCTACAGGATCACAGACAAACTAACTCGTCACTTAATAGCCAGTATCCTTATAAACCATTATATTTCAAAATAAAAGTCTGGTGTTAACGACAGTTCTATTACAATTCGCAGATACAAAAAATCAGTCTGCTTTATGGATCCAAAACTTTGTTACTGGCATCAGTCAGTTTAACCTAAAACCCATTACCAATGTTAGACATTATTGTGACTTCAGCAGCTCAGCAGCTCTGTTGAACAGGAAGACGTATTACTGTTTAAGTCTGTCTTCTTTCATTTGTCCAAATTCGGCCAAACTTAAGCTTTTATAGTCAAAATAATTTACGGCGCTGTGTTTTCTTCTTCAGCTGGCCCACCCTGTGCAGGTAGTAGGAGTTGGCTGACTCACCCTCCCTCTCTCCCTCCCTCTCGACCCTCCACTCTTTCTCAGTTTGTTTTAACTGGGGGAGAAGGGGTGATGCCATTCTTAATTACAGGGGAAGTGCTTTTTTATAGGGTTCTCTGGCAGCACACACAACTTACACACAACGTGGGTGTGAACTAATGAAATCGAAGCAGGGGAAAGATCCCTGCTGAAGAATTCAAAATGTAGCGCCCCCTGTAGACTTTAGTTCTCAAACAGACAGACATTAAGCTTGATATTAACATAGTTTGTAGAGATTTTAACTAAAGCACCAAAATGTTTGAATTATGACCAGTTTGTAGCTTTTGTAGTTAAATGGGAAAGAAAAATCTGTTATTGTATTTTTTCAGACAATAGGTCATAACAGTTTTATTTTGGTCTATTTTGTTCTTTTATTGACAAATAGTCACATAGGTTTGGTTTTACTCAACTCAGTCAGACACTGATCAGTTGTAAGACATAAAATCCAAAACAATGTACTGATTTTTTTCAGTTCACTCCTCTTAAAATCCATAAAATTCTTCATTTTCAGTCTGAGTCCAGACTCGATTTCAGCGTCGAGCATGATCAGTGTCGTCTCTTAAGTTGGTTTTGTTTGCTCCTCCAAAACACCATTATTACTCCACAAGTCACCCAAGTACAGTAGCTGAAATACTCAGACAAGGCAAAAATTGCGGTGCAGAGGTTAGGAAAGTCGTACTGAAACGTTTTGACAGACTTTTGAGGTCAGTAAACACAACGGGAATCCACACGTTATTTGACGATTTATGAGAAAATAATAGGTTTTTGACTGTGCTTTATAGTCAGGAAAACATGGTTCTCTGGTAAAATCTTGGCATGATTAGGATTACAACAACTTAATGACATATTTCCTTAAAGAACTATTTTTCCTCCATTTTACTGGCAAACAATTCTCTTCCTTCACTTGAACAATGGCAGAAGGGAACAATATGGATTCCGTTGGTTCTCAGGGCCGGGGTGTAAATTCCAGAAGGCTCTGGATTGACGTGGAGGTTGGGCTCCATCCACTCCCACCCTTCGTGGCCCTTAGGGGTCTGGGAGGTAATGAAGACTCAGCAGCAGGGGCTCATCTGCAATGGTGTGTGTTTGTGTTTTTGTGTATATGAAGATGTGTGTTTTAAAGGGGGTTAGACATGAGGGAGAGGATTCCAGGGCCTGCTCTCCTCATCACCTCTAGTGACCACAGGTCTAATTACACAGCAGGTCAAATGCACCCCTAGAATACACACACACACACACATACACACACACACGCACACACACACTAACCCAGAAAAGGAGAGCCATAAAATCACATTAACGCTAATATTGTTCAAACCTGGTCGCTGGTCTCCAAGGGTGGGCTTTTCTTTGTCGATTAGCAGCGGAGCAGAACCCGCAGCTTAACTGTATTTAATTACTAGTCTCTCATCTGTCTGCTGGCAGTCAGCTGTGGACACATGGTTGTTTGCTGGCTGGTTTTTTTTTTTGTCATTTCTTCAGTGATAATGATGAAACTTGAGACAAACTTAGGTCCGAAGACACAATAAAACAGCAGGATGTTTGGGTTTATTGTCATGCAATGCGTTTGGGTTTAACAATAGTAGTAAAATTAAATAATTAGTTAATTATATATGTTTGAGACCCCTATGTGAAATACCAGCAAATTTTGTATTGGACTTATTTGATTTGCATTATTGGGGGAAAAAACAAATAATATAATTATGATAATTATAATTACTAAAATTCCCTTTAGAATGCCAATAAAACCTTATAAAAATTTACTAAACACAGTTTACTACCGATTTTCATAATATACAAAATTAAATATATGGTTTTATCATTTACTTTATTTATTATTTGTTTATAAAGTAGCAGACTTGGGTCTGGATGGGTTCAAGTTTGACTCCACCAGCTTCCACGACACCACAGTAAGGTGCAGTGTGTGATTTGTGTGTCAATCGTGGAGACTGTTGCCCCTGTGACTTGGTAAATTACGATAGTAGAATAAAAAAATCTCTTCACAAATAAAACTAAAATTGAACAATTTTAGTTGATTCCACTGGTGTTAAAACACAGTCACAAAGATAGCTGTTTAACTTAACACTAGGGGGCGTTTTATCTAAAATCATTGCATAATCATCTGTTATATCTCCAGGATAAAAGGTGTACACAGAGTGTTAGGGCTAATGAGGCCAAGTTTGTCCTCATGTGTAGTGAAGCTGCTCGATGGGAACAGGATGGAACCAAGTCAAAGGGAGGAAACGGTGGATCAGTGGACGTGACCACCATGGCAACTGGTTTATTCCTTACAGTTTAAAGCCTTTGGAGGAAATGCTTGTCTGCTTTCATGTTGTCATGCACCAACATGTCAATAATAAAAACAAACAGAGCGTTTATAAACACGACTAACGAAATGTTAGCTATCGATAAAATGTGTTTGTTTTTTGATTCCCTCGGAGCACCGCCCTAGGACGGTGTTGTGGACAATGTTAGATGGTGTGTCTGTGTGAGTGTGAGCTGAGGGAATAGTGTGTGTCAGGGCTGTACTTCAGTCTATCTGCTGTCTGTGTGGCCGTCACGCCTACGAAGGCACAGGCCCCGCACCTAAATTCCCTGCAACAGTCAGACCTGATTCTGGGATTCTGGACCTGACTTTGATTTTCCAGGAGGACACGGCTGGTCTTGATTTAGCCATTGAATTTTTTTTCATCAAGTATGAAAGGTACATGACTTAAAGTTTGCTTCCTGCAACTACAAAGCACGAGGAGCACCAGGTCACATCAGATAGGCCGTGTAACATGTCCTTTATTTCCGTTTTATTAGTTCTGCAGACTGTCCAAGCAGTCTTCAAATATGGACTGGAGTAGCCTGTGGTCATTGAGGGATTGTTTACTGTTTATTCAATGTAAAATATCATTCAGTGTGGCACGGTGGTTCACGGACAATGTGCCAATCATTTGTGTGGTACTTCAGGGTTCAACTCCTGGGCTCGATTGAATCCTGTTTATGCCAGTTGGTGAATTCCGGACTACCCCACATGCAGGAAGGTTCTCGAAGGGGGATTTTGTTGTAAATTGTGGGCAATTTTGCCCCCAAAACACAATAATGTATAATTGTATTGATGAATGGATGGATATTATTGAGTGATATTATGTGGGACTGAGGATCTCTTTAGGGGTGACTAGGGTGGACAGGGTCAGATATGAGGTGATAAGAGAGACAACACAGACAGGACGAAATTGGAGAAAAAGCTAGAGAAGCCAGATTGAGATGGTTTGGACATTTTCAGAGGAGAGACAGTGGGTACATTGGTAGAAGAATGATACTAGAGAGGAACTAACAGGTAGGAGACAAAGAGGAGACTGATGGAGGCAGTGAGGGAGGACATGGACGTAGTTTGAGTTAGAGGTGAGGATACAGAGAACAGGGGATGATGTCCATTGTCCACTCGCTGTGGCAACCCCTGACACATTCCTATTTTTGACATTTATTTAAAATGTTCAAACTTTGAAGAGGTGATTGAGGTGATTAGAGGGACAACACAGACTGGAAGGTTTGGAGAAAAAGCTAGAGAAGCCAGATTGAGATGGTTTGGACATGTTCACAGGAGGGACAGTGGATACATTGGTAGAAGAATGACCCTAGAGATGGAGCTACCAGGTAGGAGACAAAGAGGAGATTGGTGGATGTGGAAGTGAGGGAGGACATGGAGGTAGTTGGAGTCAGAGCAGAAGATAAAGGGAACCGGTGATTTGCTGTGGCAACCCCTGAAATAGGGACAAGTTGAAAGGAGAAGACATTATGTGGGACTGGTGTCCACAGGGCATTCATTTAAAACCATTCACTCTAACCCACTAAATATGACCTATTAAATTTAATGAATAACCCATAGTGACTGGTCTTGATGCGGTAAAATTGATGTGAAATGAACGATGGTGAGACAGAAGTGAGATGTCAATGAACTTTGCTCAGTTGAGCCTCAGTAACTGCCTGTAATGGCCTTCACATGTTAGATTAGATGAAAACCCACTTTAAACGCACTGGTCACTTAACTCACTTCCTCAGTTTCGAGTCCATTTCAGTTCATTCAACGAATCCATCCAAAAGAATTCCGCTCCTTTATCCTGAGGTTATTAAATCCATTTGCCAAAGACAGAAATGTTCGACCAAACTGGTTTGAAAAGTGAGAACAAATTGGCAACTTTGATGTTTTTCCGTTGTGGTATCAGCCGGAACACAGAACTCTATGTTCTTGAGGTTTGACTTTGGAAATGTAGCTTATATAGCACGTTCCATAGTGGTTCCATTGAACAGTGGAGAGCACACCTGCAAGCAGAGAGTCCTGGGTTAGATTCCCGCACATTTCAAAATTGCTTCCACCTATTCAGACTAACACAAACTTTCTATTTTGATTGTGAGATAATTACAGGACTCACTTCTTATTTTTTTATAATAATGCTCACATTTCTGTGTTTGGGTCATTCAACCTTTTCTGCAGACCTGATCTCACATCTGGTGGTCAGTCCAGTCTCCTGAAAGTCAAATCCAAGGGAAGTCACATCAAATGAAAGTCTTCGTGGCATGCTGATCTAATGAGTTTTAGATGAAAGAGTTTGACTTTGTCAAACACTTGCTCAGTGGGAAAGGACATTTTTTTCTCCATATCACTCCATCTTTCTTTGACTGTCAGTTCAGGGGAATGAGAACCTGAGGCCCCAGTTTGACGTCATCCAGGACAGCAGAAAGACATTTTCCTTCCTGCTCAGGTATTTGTTGTTCTTTCAACATTTTTTTGCTGAACAGGTCCCAGGTGTCTTCTAAAAGCATCTGTTCCTTTTGGAATATATATGGAGTAAGGATTATCTTTTTTTTTTTTTTTTCCTGTAAAGCTGACGTTATTGCGTTTATCTGAGCTTTATACACTTGTACACTCACTGCCCACATACGCTTACGCAGACCAGATGAGACAGTGTGTCTTAGACGCTGAAAGAACTTTTTTTTTTTAAGAACAGAACCGCAGCTTTTGATAGGAACATCATCTTTTGCTCACTTGGAAAAGTCCAAACTAAAGACAAGAAAAATGCACAGCTCCTCCCTCATTTGCATGTCATCCAGCTGGGGGCATTGGAGGATTATTAACGGTCTCTGATGTGGTTTCCAAACACCTAGGGGTAATTAATGCTAATTGCTTGGTGCATGTATTTCTTTTTTTTTTTTTTTTTTTCTGTAAAGCTGACGTTATTGCGTTTATCTGAGCTTTATACACTTGTACACTCACTGCCCACATACGCTCACGCAGACCAGATGAGACAGTGTGTCTTAGACGCTGAAAGAACTTTTTTTTCTTAAGAACAGAACTGCAGCTTTTGATAGGAACATCATCTTTTGCTCACTTGGAAAAAGGTTGTACATTCAATTATCCAAGTGCAGCTCATAAACACACATTAATACATGAAGAATTAAGGAATTCAACCGGAGGCTGCCGCTGGCCAAGAGCCTTTGAAAGGTGAAGCCGTCAGCTCCCTGCTCTCTGTGACCGCGTGAGCCATCGATGACAGGGCCAAGATGCCATCTGCTGATAGGAGCTGCTCACCAGCAGATTATGGAAGGCCCATGTATGGGTCTGTTTAACCCTGAGTTTACAGGCGTTATTCTAAGAAGCAGTGATCAATCCATAACCTGCCCAGTTCAGAGATTTATCAGAGTCTAGTGACGTAGTGTGGTATCGTAAAACAATAGTTACCACATTGTTTCTAAGAAAATCTAAGTCTGAGCAGACCTGAAACCAGTGTGTGTTCTGGATGCCTCAATGGAAGCATCTATTTTGGAGGGAATTATTTTATGAAACTAAAAACCTGGTAGAGATCATGAAAACATACCCTGACTTGTAATGTTTCCAAGTCTTCTCCGAGAGTGAAGGCTGTTCCGTGATTGAAATGTTTAAGTACAACAAATCTCTGGTCTAGTGTGCGCTTCAGACTTCCTGAAAGTTAATCTGTAACAAAATCTAGCTGTGGGGCAATCACATCACTTCTTTTGTTTATAGACTTCTAGTCTGTTGCCTTTTGAACTGGACAACTAAAACTTGCATGTTTTTTTTTTTCATTTCTAGGAAGTACAAGAAGGGTACAAACACAGACAGGACGGCAGAAAAAATAAGAAAATATCGTCAAAGGGCAGTGATACTGAAGACAAAATACTTATGATAATAGACTTATAACAATGACATAACTCAAAAGTTCGGGCTCCTGATTTCTAATTTCCACCTCCACCATCAGCTGAAGTCATTCATGTTTTTTAAATTCATCCATTAATCGTGAATTGGTGACAAACCCAACACTCGTCCACTCTCCTGTCCAGTTCTTTGGTTCTTGACAGCTCATTAATACGCCACCTCACTCTCACTGGTTTTGTGGAGGGGGCTCTGAGCCTGTAAATAAACCCAAGGGATGGAGAACAGAGTCAATAAATAAATAACAGGATGACAGATACTGGGGTGGAGGTTGGACATGGGACAAGACAAAAAAGACAGGGTAAGACTTCGCTGAAACTGCACTTATGATCTAATGAAGTGCAAAAGCTGATTTTTACTTTTTTCTATTGTTCTCTCCTGCCAACTTGATTTTATTTTGGAAGATTTATTTTTAAACATTAAACCTAAGTTATTGTTCATGCATCATTTTCCTGAGTGTTTTTATCATTCAACGCTCATTTCCTAAACCGCAGGAAATAAAACGGTTATCATCAAACTCGGAAAAACACTCAAAGACAAATATTTATTTTTTAACTCAACAATCTCATTATTAAAAATGAGAGCTAATTGATCCCAGCCTTGCAAGGTGCTAACAGGAAACGCTGCAGTTTACTGCTGCTAAAAACAAAGCGGGTCCTAATTGAATCCAGTGGACACCACAGAGTTGCCAGCTTGCTTCGCAGCAAAAGCAGATGCACGGCTTTGTTTAGTTTGGCACCGGCGTTGACCTCTACTCACAGCCAAATGTGTTCTGCCTTGGAGTCAACAATCACGGAACCCGGCTTTAACGTTCGATGACATAGATGTATTTTACACAGAGGCACATGTTCATACACAAACATACATGCACGCAAGAGAAATAAGTGAAAACACGCTCTCTCCCTCTCTCTGCTGGACCCCCATTTCTGCACTGTGTATAATATCGTCTGCTGAAAAACCTGATTGTGCCATGAGACCAGTTTATAAGGATATAAAAGGTTGATTCGAAGGTTGCCAGGTTTCATGCCCTCATTGGCCTCATTGTGCGTGTTTGTGGGGCTGCAGTGAAATATTTCCGTGGACACGTGTGATTAACATCTGCCCTCTTACTACATATGTGTATGAAAGAACATTTTTTTTTTTTTTTTTTTGCATATTCGTGCAGCTATGTGACTGGTCAAACAACTTCTGCAAAGAATTAAAGTTTCCTTTGACATTTCATTACTGATGAAGTTATAGATATAGAGCATTTAGATGCGGGTGTTCTGACTTTGGTTTCCACGGTGTGTTATTACCTCTGCTCTCATGTCATTTGTCTGGTTTATTACTGATTTGATCAGTTCTTTTTGTATTTGCCACTTGATTTTACGTCCACTCTGATTGTTTGTTTGTTTCCACGTTAACAAAACCTCTTCTTTTTCACTCTGTTTATTGACAAACAGCAGCTGTGGTTGTTAACCACTGCTGTGGGTCCCATGAATGCACTTCAACTGCTGTGGGCCACAGGCTTATTATTAACCTTTATTACAACAGAGTAATCCCGCTCAGATTAGGAGTTTCCCCTTTAAAGAAAACCCAGCCTAGATTTGTATGAATACAGGTTAAAGTCACATATTTTAAATAGTATAAGTGAATTTAAGTGAATGTTATGGAAAAAGAGAAGTGATGACACGTTTTAGGAAGGCAGTAAACCCATATTTTAAATATTAATATGGTTGTAGTGGCTCAGCGGTTAAGGAAGCAGACTTGGTTCCATAAGGTTTCAGGTTCAAATCCTCAGGCTGCAGAAAGGCTGACAATATGGTGCAGTGTGATTTGGGTGGAAGTTGTGGAGCTGCTCCTGTGACCCAGCAACTGATAAGCAGATGAAACTAACTGATTGGATATATAAACATATATAAAAACACCAAAATACCTAAACCAGTGTAAAGAATACTTACACAGTATACTTACACACATTGTAACTTTTAAAGGAAAAATAATAATAACAAGACAAAGAAAAAAAACTGATTAAATCCAAGCTGCTTTTATTAAGTACAATATTATTTTTTTTTTATATATAACAGTAATCACTGTACTTTCAAAGATATTGGGATTTTAAAACACAAAAGTGAGTCAAAAACTTACCTTCAGTACAAATAGAAAACATGTTTTATTATCCACAATATTATAACCTCACTTTTTTTTAACTCTAAAACCTAGAAGTGTGACAACACAAGTTATTTGGAGTCTTAATAATCAACCTCCAGGTCACATATACAGTCAGTCTATACTTTGGTGAGCCCAATTTTTTGGAACATCAAGATGTTCTTGAGAATCCATGCTTCCATCACTGACATTTCCTCACATCACTGCAGTTTGACACAACATGGCAGCAGCAGGAGCAGCAGCAGCAGCAGGAGCAACCAATGGTCTGCCAGTTGTGGCAACAGCCCAGTGGATCCTCAGTTTATGTGCTCAGGTGCTCCTCTGGCAATCAGAGACATGTTCCCCCGTTCCCATGATCTGGTGCCTGCATTTTTTTCAGCACCATCTACACAATGCGTGTCCTTCTTCTCCCTCCATGTTCACCTGTGCTCCAGTCCAGTGGTTAGCAAGTGAAACCTCACCTCTGTCTTTGATTTATGCAGGTGGAAAATGATACCTCCAAAAACCATCAGACAGCTGTTTTCAACTGGGTTGCAGTTGAGAAATGCCTTCCCACAAAACTGGCCTTGATGGCTGCTTTATGGTCAGTAAAGACCGGAGCTCAGTAATTAACCTTGTCATGTGAGTAAAAAGACAAAATAAACAGGTTAGAGTTTTGTTTGATAAACAAAGATCTTGCGGTGGTTAAAATGCTAAGTCCTTAACTATTCCAAGGTAAAAAATCCCTCAGTGTTCTGCAAGAGGGTTGCTTTCTTCAAACACTTTGCACAAACATGACTAATGCTTGTTTAAATGGAAGGCAACCAAAAACATCACTTCTAGTAATGCTGTAGGTGTAGTTGTGATTTCCAAGTGCTGACAAAGCGCACATAGTACAACACACTTACACACAGGGAGCCAGCACTGGGTCAAATGAAGCTCTGCACTAACGGCTAATGCCTGGACGTGGCCGTCTGTCCAGCTGTTTGATGGATGAGACGCACGGATACTTTCAACAGAGGTGAGAACAGAACAGTCCAACTGAGACTGAGTTTGTTGAATTCAGCCCTGACTGCAAACCAATCAGAGTCACAGTCGGTATTTCTTTTATGGTAGAAAATAAATCAGATCAGATCAGGGACAACACAGACAGGACGGTTTGGAGAAGACAGATTGAGATGGTTTGGACATGTTCAGAGGGGGGGCAGTGGATACATTGGTGGAAGAATGATCTTAGATATGGAGCTACCAGGTAGGAGACAAAGAGGAGATTGATGGATGCAGTGAAGGAGGACATGGACGTAGTTTGAGTTAGAGGTGAGGATACAGAGAACAGGGGGTGATGTCCATTGTCCACTCGCTGTGGCAATCCCTGAGAAAAGGGACAAGCCAAAAGAAGAAGAAAAATTGCTACAGATGATACTCTACCTTTTTAGGGTTAGTCTACATAATAATCTAACATTGAAGTCCACAGTATTTTTTCTTCTTTTCGATTGTCTCTTTATCTTGGTTTGCCACACATCAACGTTTACCATCTCCCCCTGTCCTCTGTATCTTCTACTCTGACTCTATCTACCTCCATGTCCTCCCTCACTGCATCCATCAATCTCCTCTTTGTCTCCTGCCTGGTAGCTCCACCTCTAGGATCATTCTTCTACTAATGTTTCCACTGTCCCTCCTATGAACATGTCCAAACCATCTCAATATGGCTCCTCTAGCTTTTTCTCCAATCCTCCCTGTCCGTGTTGTCCATTGTCTCTCCTAAAGAGAATCTCAGCATCTTTAACTCCTCCACCTCCTGCTCTGCCTCCTGTCTTCTGTCTATTGCTAGTGTCTCTAATACATTGAAGTTCATAGTATACATAGTATGAAAAACACATTTGGCCTGGTATTTTGATGTCTCCATCTGTAGTGGTTCTACTCGCTTTCTTTTTAGTGATACTTTTACTATTTTTATTTTTAGAGGAGAAACAAAAATGTGACCAGTGACTTGTAGTTAAGTCTTGTGTTATGTTCAAGTTGACAATTTATTACTATATATACTATAATATGTATCTGTTCAAATTTAGTTTTAGTTTAGTTAAAAGACATATATTAGGGGTGTGCAAATTGATCGTTTTGGATCGGTTTGGATCGAACTGAACCGAATTGGATCAAAGTGGATCGATCGTTTAATAATTTTTTATGAATCGTTCCTGAATTGGATTGTAGCCTGTGAATCAAGACATGTATGGATTGTTATGTCAGTGAATTGTCGCACCCCTAACATACACTAAATATATATTAGGGGTGTGCAAATTAATCGCTTTGGATATGTTTGTATCAAACTGAACCGAATCGGATCGAACTGGAGCGACCGTTTAATGTTTATTATGAATCGTTCCTGAATCGGATCGTTATGTGAATGAATTGTCACACCCCGAATCGTCACACCCCTTAATATACACTATAAATATATATATATATATATATATATATATATATATTAAGGGTGTGCAAATTATTTGCTTTGGATCTGTTTGGATCGAACTGAACTGAATCGGATCGAACTGGAGCGACCGTTTAATATTTTTTTATGAATCCTTCCTGAATCGGATCGTAGCCTGTGAATCGAGATATGAATC
>JAFBJS010054570.1:45771-71273 GCA_016785265.1 Paraplagusia blochii | reverse complement strand
CTTTATAGGTTTCACCACAGTCACCACAACCAAATATGTTTTTTAAGACAAATGGTAAGGTGCCTGGAGCCTCCTGTTGGAAGAAAGGGATATTGCTGCTCCAATACCTTGCCGCGCCAGTTATGTTGCCCCTTGTGGCAATATAAATATATATTATTGTCATGCCGATATATTGACAGAAATTAATTTGATCAACTGTGCTCAGTGGTTAAGGAAGCAGACTTGGGTCTCAAGGTTTTAGGTTTGAATCCACCAGTTCTCAGGTTGCCACTGAGGTTCTCTGAGCGTTGCAGCGCCCTGACCCATATAACTTTCAGTGGGCTCACCACAATATGGTATATATATATATTTTTATTTTATTTTTGGAGTAACCATACAGTATCACAATGTCATGCATCCCCAATGTCATGCACCCCCTTATTTTACCAGATGATGGGGCAGTAGTCTCCATGACTGACACCCAAATTACACTCCACATCACTGTTAGCGGTTCCACCGAGGGTTATGTGAGTTGCTATGCTCACTGCACCTCAATGGCAACCTGGCAGAAAAACTGTTGTAATGACCTTTGCCTCTGTTCTGGGGCAGTACCTCAGTCTAGGTGAAAGAATTTTTTTTCATTACCAAAGATCCATATTTTCTTAAAAAAGCTCAAGTATTGTCCCTTCTTCTCGAGTTTATTTCTTTGCCTCAGTTTTGTATTTTTTTTCTCCATCTTTGTGACAGGATGCTGCTTACTAGCCGTTCTGGTGTGTTAGTTTGCCTGGCATGCTGTAACCTGATGGTACAAAAAAAAAGAAATAAATCAGAGATGATCCTGGATCCAATTTGAGAAATGGAATCTTCATGGTTGGAAATAAAATACCAGCGCTGCTGTGGGGAGTCGGGGGGTTGGGGTTCCCTGTCCAGGCTTTTGCCTTGACCCATCAATACCCAACCAGTCTTTGGGTGGGTATCGATGGGTCATTACAATAATTGTCGTAGTGGACTTGGTCAGACGTGTAATGTGTGAAATTGGTTGTTGAGAGTGGAATATTTTGGTTATTATTTTGTAAGTGGGTGCAAGGTTGTGTCTCAAACCACCACCTCTGTTGAGAGATGGTTTTTCCAGGTTGACAAAAAAATGGCCTTTTTTAACACCTCTCTCAAACCACCTGTCTTCTATGGCCAAGATTTGAACCTCTTGGTCCTCAAAATAGTGGTTAGTAGCCTTTAAGTGTAGGTGGACGGCTGAGTCCTGACCTGAGGAGTTTAGTCCTCCTATGTTGGGCCATGCGCCTGTCTACAGTAGTGCATGACCCAATGCCCGCGCCCTATATTTTAATAGCAATAGTAAATCATCATGAGAAAAACATGACAGAAACTTTCTTTTTTTGTGCCAGGACACATAAGATCAATCAAATAACAACAGCGAATTGTATGTGTTCCAATCCTATTAAATTAAACTGTAACTTCTTCGTAAAAAACATCTTAAACGCCTCAATTTGTTACAATTACAGTGCAACTTTTGTTATTTGGATTACATCAATGAATATATAATTTGTCTTCTGTCTCAGCTTTTCTATCACAGCCTAGATGAACTATATATTCCGAAATGAACAACATACATTCCAACGTAATTCATGAAGACAAATGCATTGACACAGAATGGCAAGTGAATCTAAAACAGTCCTGCAGCAAAGGCCACTGATTATAACGGCACTAATTAATATGATACCCAGCAGTCTGTCTGACCTGGCATCTACCTGGAAAAAATTCTTTAACACCTAAGCACATTTGTGTCCACTCCACTGTCCCAGTGTTATATTCAGAGAAGCATATCCTTCTCCAAGAACCTGCCCCTCGTGCTAATGTTTCTCCTTGTCAGAGACAAAGGAGTTTTAAGACTGCAGGATTTGGCAGGCACCACCACTTGCAGGCAATATTTCAACCCATCCATCTCGCTAGGATAATAAAGTGTCCTTGCCTTTCAACGCCTGGAGGAGTGACCAGTTATCACAAGCCACCAGTTACATTGTTAATAAAACAGGGCTGTGGAGGCTAAAGCTCTGCGGGGGAATGGAGGGGAAAAGGATGGAGAGAAGGATAATGGAGGAGAGGGTATGCGTTATTTTGTCACACACCTCTTTCCGAGCGTCTCAGGTCGTGGTTTGTGCGAGGACAAATTTAGCCCGATCACATCTCTCTTCCCGCCGGAAGGAGGGAAGGAGAAGTGAAG
Organism: Paraplagusia blochii; assembly: GCA_016785265.1. Classification (NCBI taxonomy): domain Eukaryota; kingdom Metazoa; phylum Chordata; class Actinopteri; order Pleuronectiformes; family Cynoglossidae; genus Paraplagusia; species Paraplagusia blochii. The sequence continues at coordinate 69,055 of JAFBJS010054570.1, read as the reverse complement.
AGATGAGAAGAATTGCAGTGCGGGTGTGAGGTGTTGAGCTGATCTAGCTAATGGCCACAATGACCTTCAGAGAAAGTCAGACAACAAGAAGAGTAAGTAATGTCCTCCAAAGTCATTGTGGACAAACCCAGGGACTGCATGTTCTGCAGATTTTACACCATGACTTAAGATACATGCAAGTAAAAGAAAGGGTGATATAATAAATAAAACAAACATAGTTGTATTTGTCATGCCTCACCAGTAGGTGTCGCTAAAATATGCAATCTGGTCCAAAGATAAAGTATGTTTAACCACCATGGCTCATTTTGTATTTATAGCTCAGAATTTGCCCAGTGAAACACTACAGTTCACAATTTTATCAATGCTTAACGTTGGCATGTTTGTTGAACTCATGGCTGCAGTCATGTACGGCAGTGGAATGGTTATTTTTTATTTTTTTTTATTTTTTTACAGATTGTTCTCTAGAAGTGGCATAAAAACGGGTGGTTTCTAAATATAATAAACAAAATTCTTTGTTAACTTTACTAACAGCATCCTTGTAATATTGCGCTTGTCTTTTATTAAAGAACACTTGATCCTCAAGCGGTAAAGAAATTCCGAAGTGTTATATACAGTACACTAGGGGCTTGTTGCATGGGAACAACCTGTCGCAATAAATCTATAGTAGGACTGAAGTAATCGTCTTTTGGATTCAGCTTTCTTTTTCTTGACTCAGGGTTTTCTTCTGTCTCTTCACTGACTTTTTTTTTTACCTTGCACATAGGAACTTTTCAAAGACAACTTTTTTAAGTTATGCATTATGTGTTAGTGGCTGGAGCAGATCTTTTGAGAAGGTAACAGATGGGTCTAAGACAAGCATCTTGGCATGTGTCAAATGTGCGTCAAAGATATTTTTTTTTTTTTTTTTTTTTTTGTTATTTTGTGTAACCTTGTCAAAATATTACGTTTAATTTACATTGTTTAATATTTCTTGGTTTTGGGGAAGGAACACATAGAAAAAGGAAGTCCTTTCAGATTCTTCCCATTCATTGGTCCAGCTGCTGGGTATAGGTGTAGGTGTAGGCAGGAAGTGAGCAGGAAGTGAGGGTGTGGAAGTGTGTGATTGGTTGTCTTGTTTTTAAAAGGACTGGAGGGAAAGAAGAAGGGGATCAGGAGAAGAGACAATGAAGGGACATGGCCACATGTAGATTTGTTGTTTTCCAGAGTCGAGGCAGTGTTAATATTTTCCACTCAACATTATTACCAAGCTACTGCTACAGCTGCTGTCAGCTGTTATACACTTAGCCCTACTACTAAACCGAACTATTATCATTGACTAATACAGTCAATGAGTCTAACTATTGGTGACTGATACAGTCTGGATCTAATACTCTCGGTGTGGGACCATGGGAGCCCTGATTCTGCCCGACTGTGACCTTTGTCTTCCTGACCTCGTCACCTTTGGAGAAGCTCCACGACTCACTGCTCCAGTTCCTTCCATTTTGTGGCTCAACAGTGACTTCCTTGGAATTGGAGGTAAAACTGTTGTATTACACAAGGATCACTGAAACCTGGATTTCATCACATCCAAGTCATTCTTGCAACAGGTGTTTATTTGGTTTTGCCGTTTGTGGTATGTGGGTGTATGAGTGTGGACCCAAAGAGTCAATTGCGTTTATAAATGTTGTAATAATTTGTTTAAATGTAGAGTGAAAGTGCACTTACTTTGGTGCTCAACAGTATTTAAGTAAGTTTTCCTTAACATCAGGTAACTAAATTAAGTTTATGTGTTTAATCAAACGTATTATATTTTGTCCTGATATTCTGTCATTATGTTGGTAAATGTTAGTGGCTGGAGCAGATCTTTTGAGAAGGTAACAGATGGGTCTAAGACAAGCATCTTGACATGTGTCAAATGTGCGTCAAAGACAGTTTTTTTTTTTTTTTTTTTTTTGATATTTTGTGTAACCTTGTCAAAATATTACGTTTAATTTACATTGTTTAATATTTCTTGGTTTTGGGGAAGGAACACATAGAAAAAGGAAGTCCTTTCAGATTCTTCCCATTCATTGGTCCAGCTGCTGGGTATAGGTATAGGTGTAGGCAGGAAGTGAGCAGGAAGTGAGCGTGTGGAAGTGTGTGATTGGTTGTCTTGTTTTTAAAAGGACTGGAGGGAAAGAAGAAGGGGATCAGGAGAAGAGACAATGGAGGGACATGGCCGCATGTAGATTTGTTGTTTTCCAGAGTCGAGACAGTGTTAATATTTTCCACTCAACATTATTTCCAAGCTACTGCTACAGCTGCTGTCAGCTGTTATACACTTAGCCCTACTACTAAACCGAACTATTATCATTGACTAATACAGTCAATGAGTTTAACTATTGGTGACTGATACAGTCTGGATCTAATGCTCTCGGTGTGGGACCATGGGAGCCCTGATTCCGCCCGACTGTGACCTTTGTCTTCCTGACCTCGTCACCTTTGGAGAAGCTCCACGACTCACTGCTCCAGTTCCTTCCATTTTGTGGCTCAACAGTGACTTCTTTGGGATTGGAGGTAAAACTGTTGTATTACACAAGGATCACTGAAACCTGGATTTCATCACATCCAAGTAACTGCATCATTTCTGCAATTTGGTTTTGCCGTTTGTGGTATGTGTGCGTATGAGTGTGGACCCAAAGAGTCAATTGCGTTTATAAATGTTGTAATAATTTGTTTAAATGTAGAGTGAAAGTACACTTACTTTGGTGCTAAACAGTATTTAAGTAAGTTTTCCTTAACATCAGGTAACTAAATTAAGTTTATGTGTTTAATCAAACGTATTATATTTTGTCCTGATATTCTGTCATTATGTTGGTAAACCTGAAGTAAAACGTTATTGTTGTTTATATACATATATATATCAATGAAGTCTCATGATATTTTTGTTGCTTAACCTAACATGGCTTTAGTGAATACATTTGATCTATTCAAAGTTACTTGATGGCATTTAGGTTCATCAATTAACTGTAAAAAGAATTCATTAATTACAATTAATGATGCTAAAGCCTACTGTTAGTAAAGTTCTATTGAGAGTAGTGCTACATTTGGCATTGTTTTTCTGCAATCCTCCTCAAGCTGCTCTATGTCCAAGGGTTGGGGACCTCCAATATACCAGTCTTACCCAACATTTTTTGCACTTTGGTTACTTTTTTCCCAAACTGTACAGTGAGTAGTGACAGTGCAATTCTTAGTGGACCCAGCAGTTGGTGGATTCAAACCTGGAACCCACCAGATCCCAAACTGTTTCTTTAACCAATAGGCTGTAGTAGGTTTCTTGAAGACTTGTCAACCATAGACAATTTTAACTCACTTAAAGGAATGCATAAGGCACGTTATGCATGATTTCACAAAAATGCATAACAATCAACAACAATCAAATTTACTTTTTTCTTTTATCTTAATACCACATATAGACAGTTAAACTTATATGATGCCAATATTGACAAAAAAGGTACATGCTCAACATAAAAATAGTTCTTGAACAAAACACTGCCTCTACCTTATATTTCATTAATCTATCACATTGTCATATGATTTTAAATTCTTCATGTTATGAAAATAAGTGTAAAATGTTTATTAATATTATTATGGTTGTTATTATTATTTATTTATTTATTTTTTGCCAATGAAAAATAACTTTCAATAAAGCACAGCTGTGAAATATTTGTAACGGACTCAGCTGGAGGATGGTTTCTGGTATATATATATATATATATATTAGTTTTGTTCAATTTGCACTGCTACAGAGAAATTGTTCTAAAATATTAAAATAAAGAAAACATACATTTATTCATACATATGAAATATATATATCAAACGCAAGATTATTTTGGAAAATTATTTGGGTGGATCCTTAACAGTGTTGGAATAGTGTATAAGTTCTCATGTATTAAAAAGGCCATCTTAGGCATAGCAATGTATAGAGGCAATATCAGTTTGAATTTGAGGGAAGAGTGGAACAGGTTTCATATAAAGTCATATTGCCCCAAGCTTCTCCTCTCCTCTGTGGTTTTTTATCACATTTACCACTCTGCAGTCCGTGGAGCATTTCTCTGGTCTACCTGACGCAGACAAAGACTCAGAAAGACACTCTCTGTGACAACTGCAACTCTCTTAGGATCACGACGGAATATCACCTTATCTTCCTGTCAAGCAGCCTATAAACCACACAGCAGTTTACACATGTTGGAAACAAAAACAGTGTTTAAATTATGTACAATAAATCAGATCCCAAAACACTGCGGTTGACAGTGACGGTGACTTTCCCTGCTGCTTATGAGACAGAAAATTGTAAAAATTAAAGATTTTTAACTAGACTGAAGATATTTAAAGTAGAAAATATTTTTAGAAAATTGTGATTAGGAACATTTTGTTCTAGAACAGTAGATGGTGCTGCGGTCAGCGATCTTTGACATAATTGTCTCCTTTCAAAGGAATAAAAAGAAGCATTTATTTCTTTTCAACTGTGACTGGAGACTTGGAAGAGAAAAAAAAAAAGAATGAATCATGTGATGGATTGAAGGGTAAGCGTCATCCATGGTTAAGCATATTAAAAAAGTTTTACAAAGAGCAAAAAAGCTGAGCAGCAGAATAAACTGACCTTAAAACAATTAGCCCTGACATTAAACATCCCTTGGCGAATAGACCTCTTATTTTGAAACAATATTTGTGGTTTGTAAAAGTTAAAGCGTCACCACAGAGAAAGTACAGCAAAGTTGCAGTGATAGCACATCACAAGCGCACTCTGGTTATTACTCTGCTAGTGCTGCCTATTGTATTTCCCAACCTCATAATGTCTCCACTCACAACCCAGCTTGGCCCCAAATATGATTTAACACTCCATCACCGTCTCTCTCAAAAGTCTGAATACTGTCAACATTAATAGCTCCAAGTGTCTATAGCATATTACTAATGTGATTTCCAGGCCTGGTCAATACATATATTTCAGGGAGTAATACATTTATCCAGCTTGTAAACCTCTTAACTGTATTTGTCATTGGCTCATTTTCATCCTGGAACAATGGGATTGTTCTCAACAACGTATCTAATGTCACCTTGACGTGCCTGCGGCGTTTGGCGTTGTTGGAAGACAGCGATATCATGTCACATTTAAAGGACACGTTTCAGCTGTGATACAGACGTGTTTGTTATCAAAAATATTTTGACACATAAAAAAAAACAAAAATGCACAGGAGATGCACTGTGCAATGACAGGCATTTGCTTTTACATTAATGCATTTAGTGAATGCTTTTATCCAAAGTGTCTTACAGAGGAGGATTGACATTATCAAGCATGTGGTTTCTCTGGGAATCCAACTCAGGATTCCCAGCTTTATGCTACACACAGATACTCCTATAACTGAACACTCAGCAAAGTTTGTTTGCCATTGCGTATGTACTTATGTTTTTAAAGTTTAAAGTAGATATGTCCGATATTGCCTTTGGCAGATATCCGATATTGCCCAAACGCTTAATTTCCAATATGATTTCCTCTGAACTATTGTGATATCCGACAGAAGTTACAGAAAAATGCCACGTTTTGTTTAACCATTTTGTCTGAAACAGTCCTATGACTCTTTATGCAGCATTAAAAGTAAACTGTCTAGTGTTGGACAGAATAACTTATCATCGTTTTATTTAACTTTGACTCTTTAAAGTAGAGATTGCTACTTTACACTCATCTCACTGAGTTAATTCCTAGTTTTAGTTTTACTTCTTTGCATAAAATCTTTCCCCCAATTTCACGCGACCACCTCTTTGCAGTCATTACGAATTACAGTTTTCTTATCCACAAAAAAATTCCCGACCACGGACATTTTGTGTAGCATCAAGCATCGTTGTTGTGCCTTCTGGTGCGGTTTGATGACATCATTAATCACGTGGCGGTCAAAGTGTCAGGACCCCATGAGGGTGTCCAGCGTATTTGCAGAGACTGCGGCTTTACGCATCTCTTTCACTATTATTGTTAAAACAGTATACAAGCATGCATCCATTCATTCACCCAGTTACCGGTTACTAGGTTGCAGGGAAAGCGGTCACCACGACTTCCACCATATTGTGACATTCCTGTGGGTGATGAGCCTACTTTTTTATTATTATTTTTATTTATTATTTACTTTTTTTTTTACTCTTTTTTTTTTTTTTTTGCCTTCTTGTCCTTCCTGGGTGAGGATCACCTCCACTGTTGATCACCCTGAGGTTTCTTCCTTTTTTTTTTTCCTGTCTGGGTTTTGTAGGAGTCGTTCCTCAGCCGGTGTGAGGGTCTATAAAAGCAGGAGGTATTTTTTTTCCTGTTACTGCATATTGTTTCTTGTTCTTGTTTTTATATATGATTGTTTGTAAAGTGCCTTGAGATAAAAGTTATGATCTGGCACTATAAACAAATAGAAGTTGAAGTTGAAGTGCAATGCTCAGCACCTCAGTGGCTACCTGGCAGCTTGTGGATTAGAACCTAAAGCCTTCCAGACCAAAGTGTACCACCTTAAGTAGCAGACCACCACTGCTGCCTCCAGTACACAAACTTTGTGGCATTATTACTTTGCAAAGGTGAAGTCAGTTAAATGTATGTCATTTGTGTTGCCGTAGCGAAGCAATATTGTATAGATGACAACAGTCATAAGTGGGTTTCCTGCAAAGACGCTTGTGATCATTGCTGATTGGTTCTTAGCTCGGGAGAAAGACTTCACCTGTTGGCCTATCAAGCGTCTCTGTTTCAGTCCTGTTACATTTCTTTGGATACAGAGTTATATTCACTTGCCGAATGCTGCGGATTTGAACAGTGGACCTGTCACGTTTTTCCTAACCAGCCGTTACTCAGCGGTCAACCCCAAAGATAGTCAGTGGATGATATTATTTTCAGCCAACTGTCACTTTTCATGTTAGCACTTGCCATTTTCCCAGATGTGTATAAGAGACAGGTGGAGGAGATCCGCAGCCTCTGCTGATGCCTGTGTTTGTCTTTTCCTTCTTTCGCAGTGTCGCTGTCACCATGCATCGAACGACGAGGATAAAGATCACGGAGCTCAATCCTCATCTCATGTGCGTCCTGTGCGGAGGATACTTCTGCATCCATCAATCTCCTCTTTGTCTCCTACCTGGTAGCTCCATCTCTAGGATCATTCTTCTACCAATGTATCCACTGTCCCTCCTCTGAACATGTCCAAACCATCAATCTGTCTTCTCTAGCTTTTTCTCCAAACCTTCCTGTCTGTGTCGTCCCTCTAATCACCTCATTCCAGATCCTGTCCATCCTTGTCTCCCCTAAAGAGAATCCCAGCATCTTTAATTCCTCCACCTCCAGGTCTGCTTGGTGTTTTTTACCTATTCCTAGTGTCTCTAACCCAGCCATCATGTCTGGTCTCACAACTGTCCTGTAAACCTTTCCCTTCACCTTAGCTGACTCTCTTCTATCACAGGTCACTCCTGACTCTTTTCTCCAGTTGTTCCATCCTGACTGTACTCTATCTACTCCTCTCTTCCACAGTCTCCACTGCTCTGAACAGTTGATGCTCAGTTCTTGAACTCCTGCATCTTCTCCACCACTGCTCCCTGTTATTCAATTTGTCATATGATCTTCGTTCCATTATTTTTTTTTCTTCCATTAAACTGTTTTCTCCAAACCCAATAAGGTCAGTGCATTTCAAAACTACAAAATAAGTCTTTAACCAACAACCACTATTTTACTGCAGGGCTTCTAGACACTCCCTTTAATCCAGCCCAAATTGTACTTGAAACACCCTCTTATCATTTTCCCAAGTCTAAAAGAAAAAAACTGAATGTCTGAAACTGCAATTAGGGCAGCCAACACTAGCAGAACAACAGTTTGGCACGATGAAATGAGAACAATAAAAGGGAAACAATGCTTAAGCCAAACAGGAGGTACACACAAATAGAGAAAGGGTGAGGAAGGGAGAATTAATCTGGCATGACTCATTCCCATGTGACCGATTCTGGGTGAGGAAGGACAAAAAATTCGGCATCTCAAAATCTCAGTCTCAAATCTGGACATTAGCTTCCTGTGCTAACCGCAGATGACTCATAAAGGCCGGTTGCGGGTATAAATAAATGAATGTGGCGCGTATAAAGTTTCCATGTATCCTCTGAGCTCCAGAATCTGCAGCTTCTCGATGCCAGGATACAGTAAATGATCTCACAAGCAAAACTTTCAAAAGAAAAGAAAGTTTGCTGTGAAATTTTTGCTAAAATTCCCCAAATTATACTCAAGAAGACATTTATAACCCACATATTAACCAAAAGAAAACTGGGATGGAAAAAATTCTATGTCCAGAACTGGGTTTAAACTAAGGGAGTAGAACTTGTGGCCTGCAGGGCTTTTGTGAGAAACCCAGATATGATGACACTGGAATGGAATGCACTAAAATGATGCAGCGGGGGAGGGAAAAGTGGGAGAGAATATCAGTTGGGGAGGATGAAAGTTTGTAGGTTCATACATCATGGTATGCATTAACAGACCATAATAATACCAACGGTACCAGTCTGAGGGTTACCGGTAGGTTTGTTTATGCCAAGAACCTTTAGCTCTTTTCATAATATTTTTTATATGAATGTATTTCAGCTTTAGGCAAAAAAGGAAGTTACCTTTTAACATAATTTGAAACAAATTTGACAGAGCCTGAACATCCTGTTGGGTAGACTGTTTTTATGAAAGAAGATATCTGCAAAACCTTATTAAAAATATTGTCATTCAGAACACAAAGGGTTCCATGTAGACCTAGAGCAGAGTTTCCAAAACATTTTTTTCTGGGGCCATATTTTTAGTCAACCTCTATGAGCCAAGTCAACAAATTGTTGACTAAGCGATAGCTGAACAATTAGTGTTATAGGTTTTAAACAATGAAATACAATTATTGAACCAGTAAAAAAGGACCATCAATGGCCAAGCTAATGACATAGTGGTTATCGAGCAAAGAATTACATGGAACATGCAAGGCAAATGCTAGTGACCACTTGTAATTGTGACACATAGTACCAAAATGTAACCTCTGCATTTAACCCATTAACAAATTGAACAACTGGCAACTTTGAGCAACCGTGGAGCAGTGGTTGGGGACTTTCTCATTCTCAGGGCAGCTCAGTGGTAACTTGGCAGTTAGGGGACTCGAACTAAAAACCCTACAGATCCAAGCACTCTTAATTAACCACTAATCCACCACTGCCGGAATCTACGATGAGAAAAATATGCTAGCCTAGAAATGGCAAACTAGGGTGGCATATAATATAGCCAAGATATTTTAAAATATTGGTAAAATATATTGACCAGATTTTGTAAAATGTGCAGCACAGCTTCACTTTCCATATTTTTTATTATATCATCTGGTTGAAACCCAGGCTTGGTTTGATCAGGTTTGCATCATTAAAAAAAAAACATGCTTGCAATTCTTACGAATATTAAACTAATTATAACGGTTGGTCATTATTTTCAAACATCAAACTGATAAAAATATCATTTTCGCTGTTGTGCAACAGCTCAGCTCTAATAAGATTTGATCGATCGGCGTTGCCATATGTAGCTGTCCAAAATGGCATCCAGTGTTGACGTAGTGTAAAGTTTTGTTGCCAAGATAATAACAGATCGTAGTTCTTAACTGAAACAACATTAACTTAAATTAACTTTACCGTTGCAGTGACAGGTTAAGGCAGAGGGGGACAGACATTTTGACACGGATCAAACATTGCTCCCAAAATTGGACACAGGAGATAGATGGATTGTGATATGAACTAAGGCAAAGGACCAGTAAAAATCATGTATAAATGTAAGAATACTAAAATGTATAACCACAATGCCACAATGTATAAAAGTATGGCTGGCTCGATAATATTGCTGAACGGGCCACATCTGGCCCCTGTGCCTTAGTTTGCCCATGCAGGGGCTAAGATATAAAAATACAGGTCTTACATAAGCCCCTCCTCCCCTGCCGCCACCCCACCTAATTTAGGTAGGAGCTAAACTAATAAAGACGTGGCATGGACATTTTTATGTAACAGCTCTGTAAAAACAACAGTGTTTTCCCAAGGTCCTGAAATCTAGGAGACAAATGATTTACGCTTGACAGCAGCCGTGAATCCATGGCAATAGGGGGTGGTATAGAGCACGACAAAGAGGAGAATCCTAATGGCTTCACGAACTGTCCCAGCTGCAAACAGTGAGGCAGGAAATACAGGCGTGGATTATGGGACAAACATTTAGGAGCGGAATCAAGTGAAAGAGCAATAAAAGTGAAAGAGAAAAAATGGGTCAATGCCAAACAAGAGGCTCGGAGTGGAGGCCAAGCCAGATTTATAGGTTTCAGAGAAGAATGTGAGGTGTCCAATTCCTCATTCGTCTTCTGTCCACAACACATAATCCTGCTTTCAGAAAGGGGTCTAAGAGGAGTAGAAAGAGGAGGAGGAGAAGTTCTTAAACCTGAGCAGACATGAAAGAAAACCATTAGGAGAAAAAAAAAAAATATATATATATAAAATGTACAAAATATCTGCTATGAGTTTGGAGAAACGGACTAAGCCCAAATCCAGCATTCCCTCCAGACCAAAAAAATATATATATATTCAGTTTTTATTTCCCCAGAGGAACCGCGAGCTTCATAAAATCTTTATCTGCTAAATACATTAATATTTTGTAAATGTTTTGAATTTAGTGCAATATTAGCAGAAACTCCATGGATATTAGATCAGACAGGAACAAAGTGTGAACCGGGATTAACAACAAACTAGAAACGAGAACTAAAAATGAGGAACACACGGCAGGGAGAACCAGAACCAAACACACAGACACAAACAATCCTAGAAACAAATCATAGAAACACCACAATAAACTGACCCAGACGGAGGTATATGTACCCAGGTCACCAGGGACATGAGTGAGGCTGACATAGGGGAGACTGACAACACTGATATCTATAATCTGACCTGAAAAAATACCTACAAAAAAATATATATATATATGTATCTACTTTATATATAAAGTATGTACTCTGTACCAGGGAAAGAGTACTGTCATAGGGCAGATTGTTTTCACAAATAGAGTACAGGCCTCTTCAAGCAATGAGTTCCCTTCACTTTCATGACTCTTTATTTTGTATTTTCTCACTAAAGGCATCAAAACAATGAAAAAAAAATAACTCAAAACATGTATTATATTGCAGTTTTTGCAAAGTAGCCACCCTTTGCTCAGATTACTGCTGCTCGCTAACTTTAAGAGTTAGTCACCCGGAATGGTTTCAGTCTTGATAGAGCTCCTCAGAGATGCTTATTGGTCCTTGTGCCTGCATTTGATTGGCTTGGGACACAACTCAAAAAATATGCTTTCTCTATCTACAATGTAAAGTTGGCCTGTACTGTGTGTTCAGAAAGTTCATTCATCCTACTTCATCCTAATATAAAACAATATTAGCCTAATATAAAACAATCAAAAGGGCGTCGTTGAACAATATTTTATTATTTTAGATTTTACCGATCGATAACAGCCACTGTTATTTTGGTGGTGTGGGTACAACTCCTTCGTGAACCGATTCAGTCGTGTGAAATAAATGCTGGAAAAAAAACAGACTTCGCATCTGGTGTTCTACATCTTATTTACAGCTATGGGAACTGTCTTCAAAGCACAGGTAAAGATAAGATGGTGGTAAAGATAATGGTGAAGTGTGCTAACCTGTCTTCTGCAGTGTCTTCCCAGTGTAATCTACCAGCCAGTTCACAGCAGGGATAGGAATTCAAGGTTCTTAGTAACAAAGCAAAACAAAATAAAAAAAAAAAACCCTGAAAGGACTGGAATGCACCAAATGGGGGCACACGGTGCAAATGATTCACAGACTGCCTAATGGTTTTGCCAAACTAATGCTGGGGCAGTTGTTTCAGGGTTGACTGAAGAGATTGTATCTTTTTGGGTTTGGATGTATTTTGTGGACCAATTAGTGAAACACGTTTCTGCCATGTGACAGAATTAACAAAAAAGTTCCAAATGGCACACAAAAGCGCCAATTTATGCAAATCTGGTTCCCAGCAAGTGCACTTCAGGAAAGAAAAAAAAAAAAACATCAGGATTTCACAAGCAACCAAAGGACCTCTCTTGCACAACCAACAGTCTTCTGCTCTAACAACTGAGCTATCTAAGGTAGAACAACCAGAACACAGCAGCAGAACCTAAATAATTACTTTCAGTACCGTATTTTCACGACCATAAGGCGCACCTTATTAAAAGGCGCAGTCTCAGCTATGTGTACCATTACTATATTTAACACACACATAAGGCGCACCTGATTATTGGGCGCGCGTTCTCATGGTTTCCTCCACTACACTACTACCACCCCCGACTACAACAACAACACACACACAAGCATACAATTGTGCTATTTGAAAAAAGAGTTGGAGCAAGACAACGGCCACACTTCCCCCTTTAACGTTCTCATGGTGTCCTCTACTATGTCCGCGTTAAAATTAACAACACACGTAGAGCGCACTTCACTATAGGGCGCGGCACACATTTAGAAGAAAATCGAAGAATTTTATGTGCACCTTATAGTTGTGAAAATACGGTACTTTACTGTTAAGTAGTTTCTATTTGTAATTTGTAACTTTGCTACATTTTCAAAGAAACCATTGCTAGGAAAAAACTGGATAGCTGCGGGGGTTAATCTGACACATATTTACAAATATATAAACTTGCCAGATAACACCGACTACTACACAAGACACAGCCTGTTGTTGGAAAATAGCAGGTTCCCAACAGAAAATGGAGATTGAGGACTCAGAAAGACAAGGAAACCCTCAGCAAAAACAGCTCTTTGTTTGCAAAGGCAAACAAGGAAATCATTTCATCATGCTATGTAAAACATGCTTGTTCTGGTGGTACTGTCGAAACATGTACATCAAACCTGCAAAAGCATGTCTGTAAGAAGATTGATTCCCTACTGTCCCTCTGGCTGTGTATCCAAAATTGGGGGAGTAGTGGCCTAGTGGTTAAGGAACCGGACTGGGGTCTGGTGGAACCTAGTTTGAATCCACCAACTGCTAGGTTGCAACTGAGGTCCACTGAGCATGGCACCGTCCCAACTCACAGCTCCCCGGGTGCTCAAAGCTGCTTACTGATCACTTTTGGTTATTGGTTAAATCAGTGCTTCTCAAAGTGTGGGGCGGGCCCGAGTGGGGGGGCGTGCAGCGATGCTGAGGGGGGCACGTGTGACCCTTGGGAACATGCTTTTTTTTCCGCCGTACTACAATAAAGTGTAATTGCACATCCTTGTAAGTTGATCTATATCTCTTTCTTTTTGTTTTCTTTATGTTAACAAGGATACGATGTTAACATGATTATGCAGAGGTGTACCTAGAACTATTTTATAGACAAATGCTATTACTTATAGTTGTGGAGGAGAGTGAGTTGTGGGGAGGCAGGGCGCGGATTGTTTTCATCTTGCTAGGGGGGACAAGAAAATAATTGAGAATCACTAGGCTAAATGCACCGGTGACATTTCGTTGTGTGCGGTGGTGTGAAACACAATGACAAGTAGTTTGCTGTAAAAAAAAATAAAAATTTGTTTATCATTTGGATTAAACCAAATTTGTCTTTATTTCCATATAATAGACTTGCTGTAAGGTTGTTGGCTGGCCAGTGATGGTCATTATAATTACAGCTGTAATGGTTGTGCTGTTTGACTTACTAAACTGTTGGTGCAATCACATAGTTGCCCAAGTCTTTTGGCAAAATTGTGATATTTGTAAGCAGGCAGTTAAGGAAGTGGACTTGGGTCCTCGTGGCTTCACAGCCAGGTTGCCACTGAGGTCCCCTGATCATAGCACTGTCCAGATCCACATAACTCCCAGTTGGTTCAACGCCCACAGGAAGGCTGAATACGGAGCAGTGTGATTTGGGCGACAGTTGTGGAGACTGCCGCCCTGAGTCAACAGAGTAACATTTTGCTATTAGGCTAACATAATGTTATATTAAACTGTTTACACGATACTATGACGGTTACAAAAATGTGGCATGGGTGGAGGTTGATGGGGCCTCATGTTGTAGCTACACAGTTTAACAGTACAAAAATTGTCACAGCGTATTAAGCTTTGTATTAATATTTGATTAAAACCAACTAGTTGCAGATGTATAACACGTCCATTTCAATATGTTTAATAATGATAATTAAATTAGTTAATTCATAATAATGATTAATGGTAACTTTTACTTTATTCAGGCTTTTTTTTACCGAGTACCTTCACCTGAGTAGAAGACAGACGGATGGATGAATAGATGGATGGATGGGACCCAATGTCCCCTCATGACATGTATCTAACTGATTCCACTCTTTTTACAGTTTTGGTGCCATCGGTGAACTGGACAAGCCCAGGATGGAATCAAGGACTCTGTGAAAAGCTCAGTACCAAGTGGACACTGGAACTTGAACATTTTATATAATTGTACCAATTTATTTTTAATTTTTTGTGTATTGTTTGTGCATGTTTTGGGTAACATCTACTGCACGACTGTCCTTCCAGGTAGTGGATCCCTCACCTGTTGTTCTCCCTAAGGTTTGTATCCTTTTTTTCTTTTTTTCCCTGCTACAAGGGTTTTTTTCCGGAGTTTTTCCTTACCCTGGCTGACGATCTAAAGAGGATGTTACCAACGCTGGGAAGCCCAGTGAGACAAACTTTTTTGTAAATTGATCCATCCAATTTCAAATAAAATTTGATTGATGGATGGATGGTTTAACCATTACCCAAAAGAGAATTCCAGGTTGAAGATACCAACATACATATTACAATGTTGCATGTTAGTTTATGCATTATTGTCTTAGAGAAGAAAAGGTGTTGTTTCAATGGAGTCATCATTGAAACTTTTTAGCAAAAGCAGAAACACGTAGATAGATCAATAAGCCAGATAGATAGATAGATAGATAGATAGATAGATAGATAGATAGATAGATAGATAGATAGATAGATAGATAGATTTTTTAGATTTTAAATATGGTACTTTATTAACATAATCCAGGAAAAAACAGAGGTCATCCAGTCAGCAGCATAAAAAAACAACCAGTGTGGCTGTCGCACGCTCTACTAGACAGACAGACAGACAGACAGACAGACAGACAGATAGATAGATAGATAGATAGATAGATAGTTTAATTTGACAATAAAACTAACAGTTAACAAAAACAACACCACAGTCATTCACACTATTTTCATTTTGGCTTGTGTGTTTGCTAATTGGTTTGATTAACCTGTTGAATCTGGTCGTAGATAGATAGATAGATATATAGGTAGATAGATAGGTAGATAGACAGACAGACAGACAGACAGATAGATAGGAAGTAGTGTTTTTTTCTCTTCTTTAAAGTCCCTAATCCTGCCTTTGTTCAGGGTTACATACCTCAAACATCTTCAACCTCAAAATAATTGTTCAAATGTGTTGTTTTCAATAGGTCTCAGTGTGGTTGTTTGAAGTAGTTTGCAACAAGATTGCACAATGCAGTAGTGAGATAAACACGTCAAAATGTACTGTCCCTTGAATGCATTTAAAGTGTCCCAATAACCCCCGAATAAACAGCAATGAATGCGTTTATTATATAGTTTACACAGCCCTAGTTTATCTAATCACCGGTTTCAAAAAAGAATGTATGTTTTCCTCAGACTGTCATTCCACACCCACTCTGATAAATGCTTTAACATGTGGAATGAATTGTTTGGGATTTGACCCGCAGCCGTCAGGTCCATCTGGGAGTGGCTCTTCTGCTCGGTGTGTGTGTATGTGTACGTGTATGTGTGTGTGTGTGTGTGGAGAGAACCTGCTGTTCTTGACTGTTCTTACCTACTCTACTGGTTATGAAAAGAAAAAAATCCTCTTTGAAGGAGGCTCCATTGTTTATAGATATTCTACACCAAATACAAATCAGGGTCAGATAGTCAGACAGAACTGAACCATTCTATCATTCATTCTCTCATAACCTCATTAGAATGACAATGATTTTGGTGCTAAAAAAGTGCTAATCTTAGATCTTGTGCAATAGAACTGACAACTCCCATGCAACCGTAGTCTTCACAATAGTATTAACTTCAACCTGACTCAGCAAAATGGGTGGTGTAAGACAACGGTCCCCAACCTTTTCCCATTAATGTCTGTTTAAATGAGCCATGGGCTGGTTGTAGAAAACGATAAATAAATTAAAAAAACATTGTTTAGAGTTATTTCTGTTAGCATTAGAGTCTGAATGACTTGTTGTTTTAAAAAATGGTCTTTTATGCTGACTGTTGAATTAATTGAATTAATAAAACTGAAGTACATTTTGGCCTAGTGGTTAGGGAAGTAGACTTGGGTCTTCAAGCCTTCAGGTTCTAATCTTCCAGCTGCCAGGTTGCTCTGAGCATATAGTACTGTTCTGACCCACATAACCTCCAGTGGGTCCACCACCCACAGGAAGTCTCACAGTATGAGGCAGTGTGGTTTAGGTGGCAGTGGTGGAGCCTGCTTCCCTTCGATGACACGGTAACAGGTAAGAGGATGATAATAAATGAATGGATGGAGTAAGTTTTTTCGCTGTTTACCTCTGCAACCCACTGTGGCATACAGACAGAGGTAGAAGTATCTGAAAAGACCACAAATTGTCTCTTAATCTGAATCTGAAAAAGAATTCTTGCTGTTTATGACTGTGCGCCAGTACCAAATTACCAATGGACTGGTCTCCAGACCAAGGTTAGAGAACCTCTGATTTAAGATAGCTAAAAAGACCATAAATAATCCATTATATTCACTACAATAAAACTGACAGTTAACAAGAACAACGCCACAGTCATTCACACTATTTTCATTTTTGGCTTGTGTGTTTGCTAATTGGTGTGATTAACCTGTCAGATCTGGTCGCACAGGTTGAAATGACACACACCCAAGGACACACTAATAAAACTGCATTAGGTGAAGGAAGTGTGGATTAAGTTTGGTGCTGGCAGGTTGAGCCAGTTGCTCAATTTAGGTCAGACTGACTTCAGTGTGTCACCGTTTGTAGTCAAACCTCCCTCTTTGCCTGTGCTTTTGTTTGTTGCTTTGTATATTCATCAGGTGACGAATAGTAAAAATCTTCTGTACCATATACAATTGAGATTTTTTCTTTTTTTCTCAATGGTTCCTGAGCTGTTGACTGATTGAATCCAGGGTTGGAATCATCAAGTATTTGGTTCTTCAAAGAATCAAACCAGGGATTCTCCACTCCCTTCTCTCTCTATGCAAACAGGTGGAGCAGTTGGCAATGCAACAAATTTAATACTTTACACACAAAACCTGAAAAGCATAAATGGGACATTTGCAACCGGAATACTTTTACTTTAATTACTTTTCTGAAAGTGTCACCATGCCATATCGGAGGAAATAGTGATTCAGATCGCAGTTGCAACTGTGCGAAACATTGTTTTCTTTTTTATTCCTGTTGACTTGTCACATTTTTTAGAGGTTGCCACAACAAATCAATGTTTTCCATCTTTGTATATTCTACTCTCACTACAACTACCTCCATGTCCTCTCTCACTGCATCCATCAATCTCCTTTTTGTCTCTACCTGGTAGCTCCATCTCTAGGATCATTCGTTTACCAATGTGTCCCTCCTCTGAACATGTCCAAACCATCTCAATTAGGCTTCTCTAGCATTTTCTCCAAACGTTCCTGTCTGTGTTGTCCTCCTAAGCACCTCATTGGTGATCCTGTCCGTCCTTGTCTCTTCTAAAGAGAACCTTAGCATCTCTAACACCTCCATCTCAGCTTTCTGTCTATTGGCAGTGTCTCTAATTCATCCATCTCATGTCTGGTCTCACAACCGTCCTGTTAACCTTTCCCTTCATCTTAGCTGACTATAGGTTTATATTAAGTTGATCTATTACCACTTAAGGCGTGTCAAAATGAGGAAGCAGTGGTTAAGGAAGCGGACTTGAGTCCGCAAGGCCCCCAGTTCGAATACCCCTACTGCCCAGAGCATGGTATCGTACCCACATACAGCTCCCCCGGCGCTCAAAAAGCGGCTCGCTGCTCACTATGGTGATGTATGATATATAAGATTATCATCCTATCTATAAGTATGTATTAAACCTCCTAAGGCTTGGTGGACAGCACTTTCTAGCTTTTGTGTCCACAAGCTTGTGCACTGTGGAATTGTTTGGTCCTAGTAGAGAAATCGTATTCTTATTTTTTAATTCTACTGTGAAGGAAATCTTCAGTTTTTCCATTTTTAAAAAGAAATTTCAAAAATGCATGTAAAAAACTGCTTGGGCCTGAGGAGGTTAAAGGATATTTGGATTTGACTGAACAGGGGTGTGTCCCACAGGGGAAATTATTCGGATTATGTCAGTTAATAAATTCTCACGGTGACGGCTTAGACAAGTTCCTTCTTGCTGTCAAGTGTCAAATATGGCTATACGGTGTCAGTCGCTCAGGAGCGCCCTCCACAGCTGTGAGTGGCACATCGTTTGGAGATGATATTTAATCGGACAGGGATTGTGTGAAGGGTGTGTTTTGGGATCAGGCCAATATCATTATCACTGAGAACAGGAAATGTGGTGTATTGTCTGATAGCTGAGCGGCAGATCAAAACTAAACTACGGTGCTGCAACTGATTTCAAATGAACAATTAAACCCATAAAAAAAAAACAACCTAGTAATGAGACAGTACAAGCACAGTACAGGCCATAAATGAGTAAAAATGCCTTGACATTAAAGTGCTAAAACACTAGAAGTTCATGACGTTCCACTTAGCCACCTCTGATCTTTCCAAAATTCAGTTTAGTTTAACATAAAGTCTATATAATTTAGATTTGATAATGTACATCTGTTTATCTTTTACACAACGTTTGATACAATCAAGGAAGGAAGAACTAGAACTGGATTGGCTTCTTATCACTGCAATACGGCATAGTTTTTTTTTTGTTTGTTTGCTTTGCTAATTTAGCATTTTAGCCTTTATGTACAACATCTACATGTTACTCATATAAGTTCGTTTAACAGCACTTAACCTGCAAAAACAGTAGTGAAAAACAAAGTTTGCTTTTTTCATTAGTGGCAGTGATGGCAAATGTCACAGTGGGAAAACTTAACTCCTGCCCTTCTGTAGTTCCTTAGTTATTGGAAATGCCCTCCAATGATCTGACTGGCTAGGTCCAAATTCAGGAGAAGACGACAACAGCAGCAATACTACTAACTGTCAGTTGTTATAATAATATATGATTTTATTACAATGATTGATTGATTAATTGGAGAATAGCTGTGGATTAATCAACAGTTGGACAAAAACATGTTTTGGTAGAGGAATGACCCTAGAGATGGAGCTACCAGGTAGGAGACAAAGAGGAGATTGATGGATGCAGTGAGGGAGGACATGGAAGTAGTTGGAGTCTGAGTAGAAGATACAAAGAACTCCTCAAAAAGGGACAAGCTGAAAGACAAAAAAACATGCTTTTACTTTGTATCAAATTAAATATACATTAATGACACTTTATCCTCTTATACTTCTCAAGGTCTCAGGGGCAGCAGGGGCACCACAGCCTCCCAAATCAATCTGAGTAGAAGAATACAGAGAACATTGATTTGCTGTGGCAACACCTAAAAAGGAAACAAGCTGAAAGAAGATGATGTTTGGATTTCACTCTTGTTATTATTTGCAACTAAGGGAAACATATATAAAAGTTAATTAACTTGAATTGTTCTTATATATTGTTAGCCTAATAGCATAGCAGCCTGAGGCAAATAGTGATATCTGCCTAATTTTACCAATGTCCTTGCTTGCATACTTATGTACTGTCCTGGATTCAGTGAGGCCTAATCCACAATGCACATTAAGACAGACAGACAGACTGACAGAGAGTTGACAGACAGACCGACTGACCGACCGATAGATAGATAGATAGATAGATAGATAGATAGATAGATAGATAGATAGATAGATAGATAGATAGATAGATAGATAGATAGATAGATAGATAGATAGATAGGTAGGTAGATAGACAGACAGACAGACAGACAGATAGATGTGTCTAATGCGCCTAACTTGTTGATTTTGGACATGTATATAAAGTGTACATATCATGTAATCAGCAACACCAACGCCGTCTCTGTAAATGTGTTTCTCCTCCTGGATAGAGCCAGTCTGTACGATGTTTGTATAAGTGTTTGCGGCTCATGAATACCTTCCTGTTCCCATCCAAGTGCTGACATTGTCGATTATTGATGGTGGTCCACACCTGGGGTGTGTGTCAACAACCTCCACACCCAGCAATCAATCAATAAAAATACCTTTTCAGAACAGATCGCTGGTGAGGAAATGATGGTTATGTAAAATTAAAAACTGTCGACACACCCTGGTGAAAGAACAGAATTTTATCAAACACACTGGGATTTATGCTTTACTTCACTCCAACTCGTTAAAGGACTTGTGAAATCGCTGCTGATAGCAGAGCAGTGACACCAGTGATTGTTTTACAGTCGCCTCCTATACATCAGTGCAGTGTGTTATGAAACAGATAGGAAATGTATGCAACTGCAACAGTTCAGAGCTGCAAATGATCTGTGTGTGAAGGTTACTTAAGCAGAAAGTTACTCAAAAAGACCTGTATTTGCTCGTACAAACAAATGTGTGAATATTGTTGCATATTTGTTCTACAGCCCGGGGCTCTCATCATCTGCACTGCAGGCAGGACAAACAATATTGCCAAATGTTTGAACTGTTCAGACAAGTGCAGCAGGAGAAATGGTTCTTTCCTTACATTCAGTGTTTACACTTGAAACCCTTTGCACACTCGTTGTGGTTATAAGCGGGCGGACAGGTCGTACAGCACAGGCTCTGACCTTAGGGCAAATCGCTGTCAGATCACGATATCCTGCCGCTGCTGCAGAGAGGAAGAGTACTGCCTACCTCCGGACAAAAGGAGAGACTTGTAAAGAGACCAGTGTCAAAGGTGCAACAAGTTTATTTTGTTTATTATTTTTTTGAAGGGAAGGTAGCGGAGCAGGGAGTGGCCTGGTGTTAGAGGCCTGTTATTTCCTACAGCGGCCTGTGTGCTGCGTCCAGATAACGCAAGCTCTGTCTTTGTTTATTTTGTTTTTGGCATGTAGGAATGTTCAGTGTATTTTTATTACGACGCATTGTGTTGGAAAACTGCTGGAAACGCCTTTAATATCTGGGACTCCTAATGCTGATAAGTGCACATGCTCACTTGCATACATGCACCTACACACACCGAGATGGAATATGTTCTTGAACAAATATTAACCATTGCATATGTGGCTTAATCCTTACCTTAACCTCGCTCTCATTCTGTTCCTAACTATAAGGTGGAAGAATGTCACTTCAAGGATAGCTATCCCTTAACCGTATTCACATGTACAGGAAAAATGTTGTCTGCACTGACCAGGTCAGAGAGTGAGGAGACGGAGGAGGGGGCGACCCTGCCTTAAGCAGAGGAGTCTAAGTATTTCGTGGTCATGTTCACTAGTGAGGGAAGGATGGAGCGTGAAATTTGACTGGTGGACCGGTGCAGAGGCCTCTAGTGGTCCGTAGTGGGGAAAAAAAGGTGTTCCTAAAGGCAAATCTCTCAATTTACCGGTCATTCAACATTGCTACCCTCACCTATGGGCATGAATTTGGGTCATGACTGAGAGAACGCAACCCCGCTTTTAACTGGGTGAAATGAGCTTCCTCCATAGGGTGGCACGGACCCCTAGATTCACCTGGGAAGAGCTTGGAGTAGAACTGTTGCTCCTTCCCATGGAGAACCAGTTGAGGGGCCTTTGGCATTTATATCGTATGCCCTGGAGGCCTCCCTTGGAGGTGTTCGGGTCTTGTCCCACTGGGAAAAGACGCACATCAACCAAAGACATGCTGATGCAAATCTGAATCAGAACACAAGGTATGTGCTATAGCAAAAACCATGCATTATTAATATTACAAATTCTGACAGTATATAAGGTCGTTTGTTGTGGATGTATATTGTTTGTTGTGGGCGTGTCTTTTGAATTTTGCAGGATCACATGGGAGAAAAGCTGCAATTTCGTTGGTCAACCAGCAGAATAAAACCCAGCTAATGGCGGCCATCTTTCCTTCTCTCTCCAGCTTTTACTAGGAACCTGCTGTGTGCTGTGCTGATGTGTCTTGAGTCTGTATCCTAGTTGTGTGAGCTAATCATCTTGTTGTGCATACTTGATGCTTGATGTGATATAATGTGGTGTGATTAAAACGCCCATAGCCATTATTCACAGCATAGCCATAAAGACACCTCTAGTCCAAGGGTGTCAAACTCAAGTCCATGTTTTTACACCATTGTTTTTATATAGATAAATCAATATGAACTATGTCCATATTATTATTATTATTGATGTTGATGAATTATTATTGGTAATGATTTATGAGATTATTAATTAATTATTATTATTTTTTTTATTTATTTCTATAGTCATTCGTCCCTGATCAAACTGTTTATGGCAATAAGTTTAACTGCCCTCCTCTAGTCCCTAAAAACGGTCCCTGAATTTTTTGGTAACATTATTGTTTTGTTGAAATGTCATCACAAAGGTAATTCAAAAGCAACACTGTGTCCTCACAGCTCCCTAGAACACATTTGCACACTCCCTCACCACAGTCCAACCTGCATCAGCTGAGTCAAACATTACACAACCAAGGACGACCACAAGAGCAGCCGCTGTGAGGCTCACTGCTCACCTGACACTTCACCTGTTGATCCACCTGTGAAGCCAACACATGCACTATACTGCCCCCTCCTGACGACAGCACAGTCTTTGACATTACTGCTTGCTTCTTAAACGTGAATCAAACCAACCACAGCTGCATACTATGAAATAGTCTGCATATTTAGGACAACATGGTGGCTGTAGTCTGGGCAGGGCAGCGTCCAGCTGTGGGTGTTCAGACCACAGATGCAGCCATTGTTTGTGTGCGTGTGTGTCCTTTGCATGTAATCTGATACTGTTATGTAAGAGCCTTCCTCTCAAGGCAGAACTGTGCATCAGAGAACTTAGAACTCAGGGACAGAGTGTACGTCCACTGTGGTCTGTGAGTCCAGCTATGGCTGTTTCTCACAGTTAGAAGGGATGTTGGCATTGGTCTCCATGACTAAGAAGAGACATCCACCTGGGACACGCTGCTGTTGACATTGTAGATGACAATCAAACTCCACACACGCTCTCTCTCTCTGAGTCAGAGTAAACTGGTTATGTCCAGAATTTTCAAAAAAGAAAATTCTGGATAAATGGCTCCTTCATTGACATTGT
>JAFBJS010054570.1:0-24612 GCA_016785265.1 Paraplagusia blochii | reverse complement strand
GACGGTGCCATGCTCAGTGGACCTCAGTGGTAACTTGGCGGTAGGGGGAATCGAACTGGGGGCCTTCCTTAACCATTAGGCCACCAACTGCCCCTGCTTTTGGGGCCTCCAGCTTGGTGTACACTGTGCGACCTCAGCAAATGGTGATGAGTGAATTTCAGGGATGATCAGTGTACAGGTGTGATTGGACTAATCACTCTGTACGACAATACAAGACACGTGTGACTCCTGTAGCCAGAACTGCTTTGGATAAATGCATCCGCCAAGTGTTAGTATTTCAATATAATGTAAATAAAGACGCAGGCAAGGAAGTTGCAAGATGTGTTCCTTTTTCATGCCTAAATTTGTACCAGAGGTTATTGACGTCTGGTCTTTATACTTTATCAGGGTGGGGTCATATTTCGGACACACTGTTCTTTGCACGTTGACAAAATTGGAGTTTTTGTGCAATTATCGCCGCAGTCAGAAAAAAAATAACACCTTTCCAACCATGACTCAAGCTGATGATGAGTCTACCAGGCCAATAACCCCAAGACATTTCTGACATACATTCCTCCGGAGATCCTCCCTGGAATCAAGGGTGTGGAATGTGTGGAGCAACAATGTCTGATGTGTCAAATTGAGAAATGATGATGTTGTTGCCACTTTATGTTGTTGGTAATTGTTAAGGTCACTCTGTTGCATCAACCACTAGACAATAAAAGAACCACAGAAATCTTACAGAAGTTTCATACAGCAACAATCTTTGAAAGAGGTTCTCAGTCTTTCCATGGAAGATTACCTTAAAACCACCTCAGTCTATTTGCCAACTGTCATTTTTTATGTAAAGCAAAGAAAGTTTCACAGTTGTTACAGCATGAGGACAATGTAATGAAACTGGAACGTGGAAGTGACATGAAATATACACAATACACCCAAAGGCTAGTAACTAACATACACAAATATAATACATTTGGGTGATTTTTAATGGTTTGTTTCATTATTGTTTCACGATATCTGGTTTTTTTTATAGTGTTTTCATATTTACTTCATTTACTTTTTTCCTCTGGTATGTGCTGTTCCAAGGATGCTTATGTTTGAAAGAAGTTAGTTAGTTAGAATCAAGTTCAAAACAATCTCCTCATTTAATTTTCTCATAGAATTACATTTATTTGTTAAGCAGCTATGAAATAAAATATCTGACTTTAAATGCACATGGTTGGGCAGTAACCAGTACCTAAACTTAACTTTTACGGTAACACCCAAACTAATTCAAACAACATTGTTGTACCCAGTATTTATTCTAAGTCTGTGCGTTTGTATGTTTATCTTCTCATAAAACAAAAATGTCCACTAATAAAAAATAAATTGTTTGTCTGGCTTTAAGGACTGTATTTTCTTAAACGTTACAGTTCTGTCTGTAAAGACCCTCCCAGACCTATAAATCCTGCTGAGACCTCAGAATTCAGCAACTTTGGAGGCTGTGGAACACAAAGGCTCGCTGTGAGCCATACTTTTGGTTAAAGTCAGTGGAAAAGAAGGCGGTGACTCCAGTGTGGGTGGGAGTGGCTAGGGGTGGAACCTGAGGGCCCTGCAAGGTTTATATAGTAAACCAAACTCTCTCTCCTCCTGCCTTGTGTCTGTGAGCTTCAAATCCCAGCCTGTACCTCTGCCGTCTCTCTCTCTCTGTGCCTCAGCCTCCCACTCTACTCAAACCATGAGCTCCATTAAGCAGACCTACACCATGCGCACCTCCTCCGCCAGCAGCAGCAGGCCTGGTGGAGTTTCCATCACTCGTACCTCTGCTCCCGTCTACAGAGCCAACACCATCCATGGCGTGTCTGGGGGCAACCGCATCAGTGTTTCCTCTGTCCGCAGTGGGCTGGGATCAGGGATGGCAATGGGTTCTGGAGTCTCAGGAGGCTTCTCCAGCGGCGTCCAGGTGAGTGGCAACAGCGCCGACATCATGGGCAACGAGAAGTTCGCCTTGCAAAACCTCAACGACCGCCTGGCCAACTACTTGGAGACAGTGAGAAACCTGGAGCAGGCCAACCATAAGCTGGAGCTGAAGATCAAGGAGGCACTGGAGAAGAGTGGGCCAGACTTCAGGGACTACAGCAAGTACCAGGCCATCCTGGATGATCTGAGGAGGAAGGTGAGGAGACAAAAGGGCAACTGATAGAGGGGGTAAGGTGGCATTCATTGATTGTAGAGGTGAAGAATGCTTGAAGCAACCAGATGGGCATCATAAGAATGAGGTGATGTAGAGGAAATTCCAACACATCCTCAATCTTTTGAGTCTCTCACCCTTCAGAACCATTTTCTCACCCATTAATATGTAAACATGAAATGATTCCAGGTTTTTGGAGAAAAAAAACATCCTATTGAAAGTAAGAGGATTGAGGGTGGACGGGAGATGGGGTGGGGGTGAGGAGGTTTCAGAGGACCGGAAGCAATATGGAGGAGTAGGAATGTCGGAACGGGACGATCCAGACGGAGACAGGAAAAAACTTTTAGACGAATAGCAAGTGTCTAGGGATTCACAGCCACAAACATGGACTTGACTTGATAACACAATTCGTCATTAATGTGAGATGTTTCATGCCACGTTCAATGCTGCCGTTGTTGCTGATACTCCTACAAGATTACACTGACACTGACACTACTGTTCACCGTGAAGTCTTGTACTACTAATATCCTAAAGTAAACATACTTCTCTCAACAGTTGATTAATGTTTAAGATATATTTAGAAATAGTTTTTTTTTTTTTCTGGGTCACTTTTCCTCTAAGGAAACTTTCATTTGGAGAGATTGTTGGTACAAATACCTTAACAAAATTCACAAATACATAGAAAAGTTATATTGTCGGTGTTCAAATAACTGCAGGAATGCCTTGTATTGTTTTACCAAACTTTTATGAAAGTACATTTTTCACTCCGGTTGTTACCTAAGAACAACAGCAAGTAGTGAATTAATTTATTAATTCAACTAAAATCCAAACACCTGGTTCAGGTCAGGCATACGTGGCGTGAGTTTCAGTCTGCGAGAACAAACCATCTCGTGACCATGCAAATCAACACAAACACACATGAGTTCCTCTGCGCAGACACACAAATTCAACAAACATGGATGCAGACTTCCTCATGCAAATCACCTGCAGTATTCACGTTCTTCATGATGGCACAGATCAGGTTTCCACGGTACCAGCGAGGTTGAGGTTGTCTGGCAGCTGCTGATTGGGTGTAAGACATCGCAAGTCAGTCGCAACGTTGTTCCTGGATCATTTGGCTCTTATCTACCTTTCAACAAACACTGCAGTCGTCCGTTGGTGCAAACCAGTTGGCAACTGATCAAACAGACATGATTTGGTAATTCCATACTTTCTGTTAACCGTCATTTAAGTTTTAGCACTGGTTATCATTAGCAAACACCAAGTGAACAGATGGACTTGATATAGCTCAACAGTCACGTAGCTAGAGCTGGCAAGTGAGCTATTTCTTTCTACAGAGTTTTAAACATTTAAATAGTCAAACAAAGACGCAAAGCTACCCTTTAAACTATAGAAATTACATCATTTTCTGGTCCATCAACTTGTGCAAACATGACTAATGACAACACACCTAAGGCTAGAGCTAAAGCTAACCATCAGCCAACAATGGACAAACATCACACTCGTGAAATTACAAAAGTAAGTAAGCAAGAAAAAAATAAAGTAAACGGAAAACATTCCCTCGCTTTAGTCATGTATACATCCCATGCTTACACTAATTTATGACTATTTACCCTAACTTCAGCTTTTGAAAAGGCAAACGCTGCTTGGGACAGCTGGACTAACTATATTGCTCAAGTTAACACAGAAATATAACCATGAGTCACATATTTAAAGAAAGCTCCAAGAGTCTGCCACTATGGAAACAGCTAATTGTTCCAAAATAGGAAAAAAATATCTGCTCTCAAGATAGATTTTCCAATCTTGGAACAAGTTTTAGGAACTTTGAATGTTGGCTTTAAGATTAAACTGTAGTTTTCTTCAGCTACCAGTGAAAATATTCTTATTGTAGTCTAGTGCTTACCGTGCCAGCCTTACATTCTAAAAGGTCCTTAGTTCGAAACCCAGATGGAGTCTGGAGCCTGTGTGGGTTGCGTAGAATAACATTGGAACTGTTGTTTTAATGTTATTTGATTACCGCATTAACTGAATTTACCAAAAAAAAAAAAAGAAAAGCCTTTCTCCACCGTCAGCAAGTGTTTGCTCAGCTGTTCTTCACTTCATTTGCAATCTAAATATGGTCCACCTTTTGTTCCCACTCCAGGTGTTTGATGCCACCACTGACAATGCCCGTCTGGTTCTCAACATCGATAACGCTCGCCTGGCAGCCGATGACTTCAGAGTCAAGTAAGAAAGAACCTTAACCCTCTGCATCACCTGAACTCCTAGTCAAATATGAGAACCACATCATTCTTATTTTTTAGAATCTAAAGCAGTCATTGTGGAAGGGCAGACAGTCAACAGTCATGAATCCTCACCACAGCCTCATTAATGCTGGGGTTTTGCTTTTGTTGGAGATGAATGTCAAAGCAAACACAGATGGCTTTGAGTGTCGAGGGCCTGTTAGCTCAACAATGATCCTTTAAACATCCAAGGCATTGATTAATGATGATACTAAGCTCCCAGGATCAAGCCCTCTTTATTACAACCTCATTCAGGTTCGAGTCAGAGCTGGCCATCCGTCAGTCAGTGGAGGCCGACATTGTGGGTCTGAGGAAGGTCATTGACGACACCAACATTAACCGCCTGAATCTGGAGAGTGAGATTGAAGCCTTGAAGGAGGAGCTGATCCACCTGAAGAAGAACCACGAAAACGTGAGTCTGAGTGCCTGAAACTAATGAAGCTATTAATTTTTTTTTCAGTTTTTAAAAAAATATATATTTTAATGAGTACATCATCTTTACTCTATGCCAAAAACGAAAACGTGTGAGCCTGAGTCATCTCTACGCCAACATTTCAGTCTAGTGTGAAACATTAAAAATTTAATTGACACACCATGTTCCTTTCCTATTTTAAGCTTGTAGTTAGATTGCATAGCTTTAAGCTAGTTAGCTCCAAGTTCTATAATTCCCATTACCACAGGATGATACTAAAAGCCTTTCTAATCCATGATTCTTCAGTCAATATTTTCCCCTGTCTTTATTCCAAATTTAAGCCAGGTTTAACAATGTCTTATCCTTTGCCTTGCTAGCATTACCTGAAGTTGTTTGGTATTTTTTTTTCCAACACTTTCTGACAAAGTCTGGAACTATTTAAGTCTAAAAAAAATCCTCAGCAGGACTCTCAGAGCTTCAATAAGCCAGTGCAAAGTTCACTGAAACCCTTCCTAATTAAATTTGGTCAGAGTAAGACTGTAATCAAAAACCATAATCCTCCATCCAGACTTTGTAGGTGTGGTTTACTGCCATTTGAGTGACAGGGTAATATTATATTTTAGCACCACACAACTGTCATCACAGTTTTATTGAAATGGTACCAAGCCATAGAAGTTTTCCAAACTGACGTCAGTTTTATTTTTTATAAAAGTCCATGCCACTTATCTTATTTATATTGCAATAATCATATTTACAGAAACAATATATAAAAACTGATAAGATCCTAAATGTATCGTTAGCTTACATTTGGGAGGAAGGAGGGTTTCTTGGTTTGTTCATATACGCATCTCAGTTACACGTCCAAACTTTTCTAGAGTATTTTTCCTGTGTTTATAAATAAGCAAGGCGTGGTGGCTTAGTGGTTAATGGAGCAGACTTGGGTCTGCAAGGCTTAAGGTTTGAATCCACCAGCTGCAAGACCTCCACTGAGGTGCAGTGATCATAGCACCGTCCTGACTCACATCACAGTATGGAGCAATGTAATTATTTAGATTAAGATAAGTGAATGAAGATGAATGAATGAGTTATATAAACACTAGTACAACAATTGAAGATGTTGAAGATCTGACATTTTGGTATTTTTTTCTTCAAAAAATGCCTAGTTGTATGCACATGCAAATACTGTCTTAAGCCTCGTTGTAAAAACTTCCTGTCCACAACTGGCCGCAGAGAAAACACCATATGTGTTAAATTACTGTCATTTACTCCCATGATGAAGAAAAAAAAATGCAACTTGTTTGTTTGCTGAATGGCTGCGTCAAATTAAGCACCACAACCAACACCACCCAAACCACGCCCTGTCTATTTACCTGAACATCATCATGTCATTATACTTGGAAGAGGACAGGGAGTCACAGCAAGGTCACAAGACTTTTTGTACAGGGTAGCTTTTTATGTCATCAGGTTCATGAGAAGTTAAATGATACACAGCAATACCAATTTAATAATTATTGTGTAGAAAAAATGACAGGAAACTGATGGGAAATTAATTTGACAGACTTTTCTCTGTCTCCTTTTCAGGAAGTAATGGAGCTCCGTAACCAGATTGCCCAATCAGGAGTCCACGTGGATGTTGATGCTCCAAAAGGACAGGACCTGGCACAGATCATGGCAGAAATTAGGGCAAAATATGAGAAGATGGCACTTAAGAACCAGGAGGAGCTGAAAGCATGGCATGAATCACAGGTATTCACTATTTCTGATGCTTAGATTGACTCACAACCAGACAGATAGAACAGCTGGTCTGTTAGGTTGCTTTTAATATCTGTTCTGTAAAAAAAAGTGTTTTAACCACAGTTACAATTTTTCCAGATGACAGAGGTGCAGACACAGGTGACTTTGAACACAGAGGCTCTGAAGGGTGCTCAGACAGAGGTGAATGAGCTACGAAGACAGATCCAGACCCTGGAGATCGAACTGGAGTCCCAGAAGAGCCTGGTAAGAAAAAACACAGCAGCGCTCTGTCTGAATGAACACACACACACACACACACATATCAATTGGCCTGTCCTAATTCAGTCTGCCATGGTCCTGACTCAGCACTCTCATTTCAACTCTCCTTTAATAACAGTGTTGACACAGGCTTCTCACTCCAGTGACCAGTCTGTGCTGGATTACTGTAAAACTTTAACCCTCACCGGCTCTGAAATGAAAACACACATTGAACTGACCAGGGTCAAAAACTAGCAGGAGCTAAAAGGGTATAAAACATTTAAATAGAATTAAAATCATCATGAAAATAAATTAAAAGCGAAAATAGTTTGGTATTTGAAAAGAAAATTGATTGATTGGTTGATTTAAAAGGCCACGGCATAGCAAAAGTTAAGGTCAAAGGATCTAACAGGTATCCCTTCTTGGAAAATGATTTAAAAATTACACAATGACAGTCATTGTACAGCAAAATATGTATATATATATATTAGGGGTGTGACGATTCACTCACATAACGATCCGATTCAAATCACGATTCACAGGCTACGATCCAATTCAGGAACGATTCATAAAAGAAAATAAACGATCGATCCAGTTTGATCCGATTCGGTTCAGTTCGATCCAAACCGATGCAAAACAATTATTTTGCACACACCTAATATATATATACGTAGTGTATATTAGGGGTGTGACTAATTCACTCATATAATGATCCGATTCATATCTCGATTCACAGGCTACGATCCAATTCAGGAGCGATTCATAAAATATTTAAAACGATCGATCCAGTTCGATCCGATTTGGTTCAGTTCGATCCAAAATGATTAATTTGCACACCCCTAATATACATATATGTAACTTACAATTTGAGTAAAATGAGATTGGGTCATCCATGGTCAGATGATTCTGTATGAGGTTTCTATTTTTAAACTGGTTGCTGCAGGATTTGCTGCATAAATGATACAAATTCTGCAGTTTCATGCAGGGAAAAATATTCTTCTGCCCAAACCGCCAATAGCTGTTTGGTGGTTGGCGGTAACACTGAACATGTTACCGCCAACATTTTTCACAGCAGGAACACGTCCAAAAGCTAAGAATGTATACGTACGTCATTTTCTTTTTATAACAGCAACATGTTCTGATTTGTATCGTCACAGAAAGCCTCTCTGGAGGGCACACTGAGGGACACAGAGATGCGTTTCAACATGGAGATGGAGTCGCTCAATGGCATCATTCTGGGTCTGGAGGCGGAGCTTACCCAGCTGCGTAACAATATCCAGCAGCAGTCGCAGGATTACGAGCATCTGCTCAACATGAAGATGAAGCTCGAGGCGGAAATCGCTACCTACAGGAGACTGTTGGATGGTGGAGACTTCAAGTGAGTACAACAATAGATAGTCAGGAACGCTTAAGGTCAGACAAAAGTTAGAATAAGGATGTAGACGTTGCTTAAAGCTGGCTAAAAATGAGTCTCTATCTCATCATGTCATTTCAGGCTCATGGATGCTCTGGAGGACCAGAAGACAGTCAAGACGAAGGTGATGACGGTCACACAGACGATGGTGGATGGGAAGGTGGTGTCTTCCAGCACAGAGACCAAGACTCTGTAAAGAAAAGCAGACACATCTACGTCACAACTCTCCAAATTTATCATTTTTTAACAATACTCACATCTGATTGGCCGAGATCTTTTTTTCCACAGTCAATTGTCACTAAAAAACATTAGTCTCCATTATTTTTAGGCAGCTCTTTAACAGGACAGCAACTGGATCAGAGAGAAACTAAAACATCATCTTTATTTATTTCATCATCATGTTATTTATGTCTTCATTCATTGACGGATAGATGTTAGGACTCAGGGTTAGATTGATGTGGGCTGCACCAGAGACAAGTACTTCTACTAATACAGAGTATACTTTTAAAAAAGGAAGAAGAAAAGAGTCCAGTTTCAGGCAAAGTAGTTTTGTTGTTGTTGTCATATCATGTCTGTCACCTGTGGTTTTCTGTTCTGATCAGTTCAAGTCACTCCTGCTGGCTGTGATTTATCCAAGTCAATAAAAGTCTGATTCATCAGTTTGTCATTGCTTGACTGTTTATTTCATTGGGTTTATTCAAATTTACATGTTTTCTTTTGGAAATCAAACCCATGGCCTCCTGCTCTCTGCTTCTGAAGAAGGCCTACCAACAGTTAAAAATTGGCATTACATTCAGCTTTAATCACTTTTATCCAAAGCCTTAAACCTGCAAGGCCTGACGACCCAAACAATGTATCTCGGCTTCAGTCATGTTTTCAAAGACATCCAGACATGGACGACGCAGAATTTTCTGCTTCTAAATGCAGAAAAAAACCAGGTTATAGTATTAGGACAAAAACACACTGATCCACCATTGTTGATCCAGGGATTGAACCTGGACAGAAATATTCAACCCTCCCGCTCTACTGTCAGGAACCTGGGGGTGTTATTCGATAATAGCTTGAATTTTGACGAACATGTTAAGCAAATTTGCAGAATTGTCTTCTACCATTTACGTAATATTAAGGCAATCAGAAATATTCTGTCCCATAAGGATGCAGAGAAACTAATCCATGCCTTCGTAACCTCTAGGCTGGATTACTGCAATTCTCTTTCATCAGGTATTTCCTTCAGGTCCTTAAAGAACCTTCAATTGGTCCAAAATGCGGCAGCTGCATATTGACTGGAACCAAAAGACGGGAGCACATAAGTCCCATCTTAGTTTCCCTGCATTGGCTCCCAATTAAAAGTAGAATTGATTTCAAAATTCTACTAATACCTTACAAGGCCCTAAATAATCTGGCCCCTTCCTATATTAAGGACCTACTCTCCCCCATAAACCTAACAGACCGCTCCGATCATTAGATTCAGGTCTATTAGTGGTTCCCAAAATTACTAAGAGTAGAACAGGTGGTAGAGCCTTTAGTTACCAAGCCCCTCTTCTGTGGAATCAGCTTCCGCTTCAGGTCAGGGATTCTGATTCGATCTGATTCGATTCTGATGTTGCCTATGGGAACTTTTTGAATATTTAACACCAATCCTGTAGTTTACACCAAGCTGCTATAGGTTTTTCAATGCTGGGGTGGGGAATTCTCACCTCATGCAATTAAAATGAGCACATAGTCTGAGCACCCCTCCTCCCTCCTCCTCGCCCCTGTCTCACTCTCTACTCCACAACTCTCCCTCAATCTTTTGAAAGTTTTAAAGTACTTTAGTAGTAGTTAGTAGTTTTAAAGACATCCAGGACTAGGAGGACCAGCAGTATGATGACCAGGGTCATAGCCTCATATACCCATTGACATGATGGCTACTGGACACATTTCGAATTTGACTATGCGTTGTACCTTTGTCCTTGTTTTATTTTATGGTATTTTTATGCTCTGGTAACATTCATTGCACTGTGTGTCCGTCCAGGAAGTGGTAAGGTTTCTATAGTTTTTTTTTCCCTGTTGAAAGGGTTTTTTTCTCCCTGTAGTTTTTTCTTACCCTGTCTGAGGGTCTATGGACAGAGGATGTTACCAACCCTATGTGAAGCCCTATGTGAAAAATCTGATTTGTAAATGTGGGCTATAGAAATAAAATTTGATTGACTGATCGATTGGTGGTGCAGGAACAAAGTCTAAGTCAGGAGGCTAAAGGTAAATTGTATTATAGATATCAGAGGAGTGGCAGAGGGAACTGTTCCTTAACTGAGGGATATATAACACCCTGGTACAGTTGGCTGTACAGTGGCCATACATCATAACCTCAGGAAACCTGGCCATTGCCAACGAGAAGCATACCTGAATGGTCGTCTGGCCAGCTACTTGGACACAGTGAGGAGCCTGGAGAAGGCCAACAGCAAACTGGAGATCCAGATCAGGGAGGCCATTGAGAAGAGAGGACCCCTGGAAGGCAGGGACTTTAGCAAGCACAG
This sequence comes from Paraplagusia blochii, assembly GCA_016785265.1. Taxonomy (NCBI): domain Eukaryota; kingdom Metazoa; phylum Chordata; class Actinopteri; order Pleuronectiformes; family Cynoglossidae; genus Paraplagusia; species Paraplagusia blochii. Next base: position 13,847 of record JAFBJS010054570.1, on the reverse strand, counting down.
TGCCATTATCGCAGAACTGAGAGCCAAGGTGAGTCGAGAGGGGGGTATCACACTGGGCGGCATATGGGACCTTGAGCCCTACCCTGAAATTTAACCTTAACAAACCAACACTAAACCTTTGCAAAGGAGTTCCATTTGGGAAATCCTTAATATCCCTGATGGATTAATAAAGGTCTATCTAATCTATAATCTAAAATATGTTGGATATGGAATAGAATGCACCTACATTTTGAAAATTAGTACAAGCTAAAATATTATAAATCGACTAAACCATTCTCAAATCCAACACATCATAAAAACATAAACCTGAAGATTTTGTTTGTTAAAGATTAACTTCAGGTGTGACTTATTCTCCTGAATATTGATTAACCAGGTAAGTATTAAAGGAAAAACAGATTGAAACATAGGAAGCCACCACGTAAATCTTAGTAGAAAAAAAACTTTTCCAAAGTAAGTGATCCAAACTGGCTAGAAAATTCACATTTATCTAATAGACCAGAGTCTTAGAGCTTCAAAGTGGCATGGAGATGAGACCAGTAAGAGAAACGGGTTTGAACAAGATAAGAGTGATTTTGCAGTGATTAGACCAGAGAAACTCTGCAATTCAGGGGTGATAAAAGTTGTACACCATTTTTATAAAGGCTGTTCACCTAGCAACCAAACAAATGACCTTTTCTATATGATCTATATATGCCCATAACGTCTGTCACAATGTTTAAAGGCCTCACTTTTACCTTTATGGTCTATTCTTTGATTTGTTTTTTTTTAACCTTAGCCTTTTCTGCATTACATCGTGTCACGGAGTCACAGCAAGGTCACAAGACTTGTTCTTTAGGGAATTTTGGACAGCTAAAGGGTAGCTTTTTATATCATCAGGTTCATGAGAAGTTGTGATGATACGCATCAATACTAATTGCATAATTAGTGTGTGTATAAAATGATAGGAAATTAATTTGACTGACTTTTCTCTCATTAAGTAATGGAGCTCCGTAACCAGATTGCCCAATCTGGAGTGGCAAAATATGAGAAGATCTCACTTAAGAATCAGCAGGAGCTGAAAGCATGGCATAAACCACAGGTATTCACTATTTCTGATGCTTAGATTGACTCACAACCAGACAGATAGAACAGCTAGCCTGTTAGGTTGCTTTTAATATCTGTTCTGTAAAAAAAAGTGTTTTAATCGTAGTTATAATTTTTCCAGATGACAGAGGTGCAGACACAGGTGGCTTTGAACACAGAGGCTCTGAAGGGTGCTCAGACAGAGGTGAATGAGCTACGAAGACAGATCCAGACCCTGGAGATCGAAATAGAGTCCAAGAAGAGCCAGGTAAGAAAACACACAGCAGCGTTCTGTCTGAATGAGCACACACACACATACACACATATCAATTGGCCTGTCCTAATTCAGTCTGCCATGGTCCTGACTCAACACTCTCACTTCATCTGTCCTTTAAAAACAGTGTTGACACAGTCTGTGCTGGATTACTGTAAAACTTTAACCCTCACCGGCTCTGAAATTAAAACACACATTGAACTGAACAGGGTCAAAAACTAGCAGGAGCTTGAAGTAAGGGTATAAAAACATTAAAATTAAATTAAAATCAACACGAAAATAAATTAAAAGCTCAAAAAGTTGAGTATTCGAAAAGGAAATGCACGATTTTAAAGGCCAAGGCACAGCAAAATTTAAGCAGCAGAACTTTAAGTACCTAATGTTGAAGGATCTCACAGGTATCTCTTCTTAGAAAACGATTTGAATATATACAGGTGTATATATATATATATGTATATATATATATATATAGCAACATGTTTTGATTTGTATTGTAACAGAAAGCCTCTCTGGAGTGCACGCTGAGGGACGCAGAGGTTCGTTACAACATGGAGAAGGAGTCGCTTAAAGACATCATTCTGGGTATGGATGCGGAGCTTACCCAGCGGCATAACAATATCCAGAAGCAGTCACAGGATTACAAGCATCTGCTCAACATGAAGATGAAGGTCGAGTCGGATATCGCTACATACACAAGACCGCTGTATGGTGAAGCCAGCCTGGAGTAAGTATAAGGTGGAGGTCACAACGAAAGTGCAACAAAACCCAGTATGTCATAAACAACAGGTGTCAAATGTGTCAACAGAAGTGTCCCTCTAGGGCAACCATAGGCACATATTTGACTAGAGGGATTCAATGGATCATAACAATTTTACATAAATTAAGACTAATATAACTGACATGCTAGACTCATGGAGTAAGGCTAAAATGCTAAAATGTTTGTCTTTATTACACTGTCTATTGCGAAATTGCCAGTATAGCAGGTGAAAGGCCATAGTTGCTTTTCAAGAAAATGAAAAACCATGTCAAATGTAGGTTGTGTTTCATCAATTTGTATTTCCATAAATATGAATATTTTCTAAAGTGAAACATCCTCAAGACATCTGCTTTACCTAGTTTCCCTCGATGTCAATATTTTGGGATATGGATATGAAAGATCTTTCCATATATTTGCAACTGAATGAAAGTTATTCAAATCGGCAAAAATGGTAAATAAAGTTAAATCTAATGCAATTTTGCAGATGCAGCAATCTCAGGAAAACTTTAAATAAATTTGGCATTTACTCAAATATTAATTTCAAATAAATTATTATTTTGCATTGTGTACACTAGATGGTGTGTTGTCAAATTTAGCTTACTGCTGAACATTATTGATATTTTTTTTTTCTTCCAGACTTGAAGATGCAGTTGATCCCAAAACAGTCCAGACCAAAGTAGTAACAGTCACTCAGACCCTGATCGACGGAAAACTCGTCTCCGAGAGCAAAGATGTGAGGACAAGTTAAAAAGTTGTTAATTAAGAAGCTGAATGCTGTAAGGTGATGAAACTGCAACACAATAAAATGAACAACAAGGTGAATACAATATTTATGAGTCTTTAGTCATTAAAAAAACGTATTTTATTGTTTATTTTATACAATAATCCCTCCCTCCCCTCAGGAGGTTGCAGGATTTTTATCTTTCAAACCATACAGTGTACCATAGTGATTACATGAGGGTACAGGTAGAATTCCCAGAGGAACCACAGGGTGAGTCTGTAGCAGCAGATCTCTCGTCTTTACAAGAGCTTTCGTGTGGGATCAAAAAAAAAAAGTAGGTTTGGTAATAAAGAGCAGAATTTACAAAAATAGAAGAATGAACTGTATCTAAACTCAATAAGTATAAGATATGATATAAAACCGCTAGAAAAAATGTTTATATCAAGGAAAGCGAATGATTTACAAAAGACAATGTTACTAGGCAACAGTCTCCCAAAGAGGTCACATGCAGTAGACTCTACTGTACTGCATGTGGCTTTGATCTCTTTGGGGGACAGGAAGTACGTATTTCCCATTACGGAAATCACAGTTTGAGTTACATTAGTAAATCATATTTAGAGGTAGACGAGTTACAATCAGGAGACAGAGCTGGAGGTGGTAGATCTAAAGATGCTGAAGTTCTCTTTAGGAGAGACAAGGATGGACAGGGCCGAGAATGAGGTGATTAGAGGGACAACACAGACAGGAAGGTTTGGGGAAAAAGCCAGAGAAGACAGATTGAGATGGTTTGGACATGTTCACAGTGGATACATTGGTAGACGAATGATCCTATACATGCAGATACTAGGTAGTAGACAAAGAGGAGATAAATGGATGCAGTGAGGGAGGACATGGATGTAGTTGAGTCAGAGTAGATGATACAGAGGACAGGGGGAGATGTGAAAGTGAAAGTTTGCTGTGAAAGTTCATTGGAAAAAGGGGACGAGGCAAAAGAAAAACAAAGAATATGTTTCTATAAAATAACACAGGGTTCACTGTTGTCAACATTTCAACTTTCACTTATATACTTCACATACATTTATCAACCACTGAAACCTGACCTGCATAAAAGTTTTAAATAGATTGACATTTAAGGTTGTTGAATGGAAAGAAATGAGTGATAGTAATATATCACAAAAATCTTCGTTTTATCTTCACTCTTTCACATGGATATATCAATTATTAACCCAGGGTTTATGATGTTTATAATTCATGCTGCGTCACAGGATAAGGCCACAGATACCTCTGACAGTTGACTTAAGCATGCCATAAGCACATATAGGCAAGATATATATTTACTCAACTGGCTGTTTATATTATTCATATTGTTGCTATATCACATTGCTTTCAGATTATTTTCATATTTTCTATTTCATATTTTCACACATTTTCTTCCTCTTTGTTTTGTTAAGATGTGTACAATTATTAAAATTCTCAGTAAAGGAAGGAAGGAAAACAAACTCCATCAAAACCACACTGGTAAAACCACACATCAACTTTCCCACCACATTTTGACCTGATAACAAAACCAACTCTGTTAAAGGATGTTTAAAACTAATTCTTAATCCTGTGTGAAACATTAGTTCTATTACAATGGAATGCAAAAAAGGAAATCTCCTTTTCATCCACGCAACAAGTGTGACCACTGCATTTAGACCAAATCATCAAAGTGAACAGCAGGCAGCAGGGTTGGCCCACCTGGCAGTTGGCGGACTTGAACCTGCAACCTTACGGACCCACATCCAGTTCCATATCCACTGGGCCACAACCTCCTGCTCTGCCACCGGAAGGCTGACGGAATGGTGTGGTTTGATTTGTGTGGCAGTCGCGACGAGTGCTGCCCCTGCGACCTGGTAATTGATAAGAGGATGAAGATAAATGAATGATTGAATGATAAACCTTCTGAGTTCCCACTGATGACTGCCTAAATCTAGAATATCTAGTAAAATAGAGGCTGAATGTTATATTAGTCATATGCAATTGCTCTCAGTTTCCCAGAAACCAACCTACTCTAATATAGCTAGGTTTGCCAAAAGTATCTAAACACCCCAAGTTAGCCAACACCCCTTTGAACTACATACCAAAAACATTAAAAAGAAGTATACAATGCTATAGCCTTGTGTTTGAGGTAGTGACCGCTTCTGGACCAACAGCTCCCAGGTTACTGCTGTGGTCAGTTGAAAGCATAGGTTGCATTATTTTGCAGTGACACATCAACTTTCTCATTCAAAATAATAAAAAAAAAAAAACAGTTTGGCAGTGAAAGTCCACACAAATCAAAGGGCTTTATTAAGAGTAAAGCACATATGTAAAACTTGGTACTGAGATGTGGACTTTTTTAAATTTTTTAAAGCAATTTTTTAAAACACACGCCCACTTCCGTCATAAAAATTCCTAGTTCTGAATGAGAGCTATGATAAAGATCCTACTCAGAACTCCCATTCAAAGGTGTTAACTTATTTAAACTAACGCACCGGTAGTAAAGCTATTTTTTACTATAAACCTGCCATGAGGTTACACAATGGACAACGGTTTATATCCCTGGAATGTGAAATCACCATTCTTTACTGCCCGTAATCTTTATGGAAGTGTCAGAGCATACCTTTTGTTTCACCTTTGATGATGGGTGGTGCAGGAACAAAGTCTAAGTCAGGAGGCTAAAGGTAAATTGTGTTATAGATAACAGAGGAGTGGCAGAGGGAACTGTTCCTTAACTGAGGGATATATAAGACCTTGGTCCAGTTGGCTTTCACTCTTCCACCTTCTCCGGCTTCCACTCCTCTTGGCTTCTTCCTCACCTTGGTTGTTCACATAATGGAGCATATGATGAGACGCCAGAGTTCCCATTCAGGAACCTTCCACATGTCACCCATCTCAGGACACTACGCCCACAGTGTTAGCGGAGGAGCAGGCGGCCATGGCACCAGGATCTCCTCCGTCACCTTGGGCAACAGGGTTGGCAGTGGCATTGGTGGAGGCTATGACTACCATTCCTCCGTTACCACCTCTGGAAACCTGGCCATTGCCAACGAGAAGCAGACCATGCAGCATCTTAATGACCGTCTGGCCAGCTACTTGGACACAGTGAGGAGCCTGGAGAAGGCCAACAGCAAACTGGAGATCAAGATCAGGGAGGCCATTGAGAAGAGAGGACCCCTGGAGGGCAAGGACTTCAGCAAGCACAACGCCATTATCGCAGAACTGAGGGCCAAGGTGAGTCGAGAGGGCGGTATCACACTGGGCGGCATATGGGACCATCTTCCATATGGGAAATCCCTAATATCCTTGAGGGATTAATAAAGGTCTATCTAATCTATAATCTCAAATATGTTGGATATGAAATAGAATGCATCTATATTTTAAAAATTAGTTAAAATATAAGTTATTAAATAATGCCAGTCTGAGATGGTTTGGACATGTTCAGAGGAGGGACAGTGATTATATTGGGAGAAGAATGTTAGACATGGAGCTACCAGGTAAGAGACGAAGAGGAAGGCCAGAGAGGAGATTTATGGATGCAGTGAGGGAGGACATGGAGGTGGTTGGAGTTGGAGTTGAGCATGCGGGGGACAGGGTGAGATGGAAATTATTGACTCGCTGTGGCAACCCATGAAAAATGGGATAAGCTGAAAGGAAAAGAAGAAAAAGAGGTTAAAATATAAGTTAAAATATCACACGCTGACTAAGCCATTCTTAACACATCACATCATAAAAACATAAACCTGAAGATTTTGTTTGTTAAAGGTTAACTTCGGGTGTGACTTATTCTCCTGAACAATTATTAACAAGCACAAGTATTAGATAGAGGAAAAAAGATTGAAATAAAGAAAGCCAATGCAGAATTCCTAATGGAAAAAGATTTGCAAAAGTAAGTTGGAACGCACAAGATAAGAGGGATTTTGCAGTGATAAAACCAAAGAAACTCGCCCACAATGTCTTTCACAATGTTTACAAGCCATGATGCCACTCTTATCTTTATGGTCAAGACTATTGCCTTTCCCAGATTCACACACATCTTATCTCGGTGGATGTCAATGCCAGTCATCCTTCACCATGAATCTGGGAGGAAACAAACACAAAACTTGATCAAAAATAATCTGAAATAAAACCTTGGACTATTTATTACAGATCTTGGACAGGATTAAGGAGAACGCACACTTGGCCATCTCTGTGGACAATGCTCGCCTGGCATCTGATGACTTCAGAGTCAAGTAAGTTCTCCAGCAATTACAGAGACGCTACGCCTACTTTCTCCAACAAATCCAATACATAATGATCTCTCTTTAGAATGGAGTACGAGTTGACCATGCGTCAGACAGTTGAGGCCGATGTGGCCAAACTGAGGAAGCATCTGGATGACACCAACGTCATCCGTCTGCACCTGGAGAGCGACATTGAGTCTCTGAAGGAAGAGCTTATCAGCCTGAAAAAGAACCACGAGGCCGTAAGGACAATAGACCAAAGAATTGAACTGGAAAACTGCCCTCCTTGACCTTCTGAAACATTTTCTCCGTCTTCTTTAACAGGATGTTGCTGAACTCCGAGCCCAAATCACACAGGTTGGCGTCCATGTAGATGTTGATGCCCCCAAGGGTCAGGACCTGGCCAGGATCATGGAGGAGATGAGAGCCAAGTATGAGAGGATCGCTCTGAAGAACCAAGAGGAGCTGAAAGCATGGCACGAGACTCAGGTCAGGCATCGGTGTGTCCTAAACCTTTTAATACAGACGTTTTGTATCTGTCAGAAACCTAACAGATGTTTTTGGTGTTGTCATTTACAGATCACAGAGGTCCAGGTCCAGGTCAGCCAGAACACAGAAGCTCTGAAAGAAGCCACCACAGTCGTAACAGAAATCAGGAGAAAGCACCAGGCTCTGGAAATCGAGCTGCAGTCCGCTCTTAGTCTGGTAAGATTCAATAAAGTTTAATTAGCACTTGGTTGAGAGAAGTTAGAAATTTGGGAATATTGGGAAAATTTGCGAAATTTGGTAATATAATTTTCATTTTTGTGATATACAGTGTTATTTGGCCAAGTCCCATCTTAGTCTCTCTTTCAATTTACAATTTTATCTTAAAATGTTGAAAAGAATCTATTTTTTTTAACATTTTATTCTCCAAAATTGTATTATTTTAGAAAGACCAATAAACTACATATAAAGTTGAATGACATGTGTTACCTATTCTGTCACCTTACTGAAAATAATCAATATGTTTAAAGGATAGGGAGAGAGGAAGGCAAATTTCTTGTCATTAATGATACACACCACAAAAAAAGATATCTCTGTGGGCAGCTTTGAGCACCCAGGTACCATCGCACTCCAGTTCCTTACCAACTAGTCCACCCCTGCCCCGTAAAGACACTGGTGGGATTCAAACCCAGGATCTCCTGTTTACTAGACAGGTCTCCCGGAACCCAGGTCTCCTGTTTACTGCATCGACTTAGTGCATCTTGATCAGAATAAACTACATTCTATATGTATCTATGTCCCCAGGCCTTGTGTTTGAGTAAGCTGCAGGTGTTTGTTCTGGCTTATAATTATTGAGCTCACTCCTGATAACCTGCAAACTTGTCTCTCGGCGTGACACCTTGCAAAACCTAAATTTAACCACCCCATTAACCGTGTCCTTTCAACCCTCTAACAGAAAGCTACCCTGGAGGCGACACTGAGGGATATTGACATGCGTTACAACGCAGAGATGGAGAAGTACAATAATATCATCCGCAGGCTGCAGGAGGAGCTGACTCAGATCCGCGCCGACATCCAGGCCAACTCCAGAGAGTATGAGCATCTGCTCAACATCAAGGTGAAGCTGGAGGCTGAGATCGCAGAGTACAGGAGGCTGCTGGATGGTGGAGCCAGTCTGACGTAAGTATAAGGCGGAGGTCACACCGAAAGTGCAACAAAACCCATTATACGTCTTAAACAACAGGCGCCAAACGTGTCAACAGGTGTCAACAAAAATTACATAAATTAGGACTAATATAACTGACATGCCAGAGTCATGGAGTAAGGCTAAAATGCTAAAATGCTTGTCTTTATTACACTATCTAATGCAAAAATGCCAGTATAGCAGGTGAAAGGCCGTAGTTGTTTTTCAAGAAAATGAAAAAGCATGTCATGTAGGTTGTGTTTCATCAATTTGTATTTCCATAAATATGAATATCACCCATAAGTGATAGGTGAAACATCCCCAAGACATCTGCTTTGCCTTGTTTCCCTCAACGTCACTATTTTGGGATATGAATATGAAAGATCTTGCCAAATATTTGCAACTGAATGAAAGTTATTCAAATTGGCAAAACTGGTAAATAAAGTTAAATCTAATGCAAATATGCAAACGTAGCAAACTCAGAAAAACTAAAAATAATCTTGCCATGAGGTAAGACAAGGTCCTGCTATGAAAATAGTTCATTTTCATCTAATTTGCAAATATTATAGTTATTTTCATATCAGTGAAGTAAGCTAAGGATTATTTTAGAAATACAGGAGTGTTTGAGTTGGGAGGCAGTATTTATATGATACTATAGCAAAGAGCAACAGTAGAATTATTTAATCAAGTATTAATTTCAAATAAATTATTGTTTCACATTGTGTACAGTTAATGGTGGGTGGTCAATTTGAGCTCACTGCCTCCTGTACGCTGTTGAACTTTATTGATATTTTGTTTTGTTTTTTCTTCCAGACTTGAAGATGCAATTGATCCCAAAACAGTCCAGACCAAAGTAGTAACAGTCACTCAGACCCTGGTCGACGGAAAACTCGTCTCCGAGAGCAAAGATGTGAAGTCAAGTGAAAAACTTGTTAATTAAGAAGCTGAATGCTGTAATGAAACTGCAACACAATAAAATGAACGACAAGGTGAACACACAATATCTATGAGTCTTTGGTCTTTAAAAAAGATTTTTTTATTTTTTTTATTTTATACAATAATCCCTAAATCAGATGGTTGGGGGATTTTTAACTTTTAAACCACAGTTATTACATGAGGGTACAGGTAGAATTCTCAGAGGAACCACAGGGTGAGTCTGTAGCAGCAGATCTCCCTTTACAAGAGCTTCCATGTGGGTTCAATAAAAAAAAAAAACAGTAGGTTTGGTAATTAAGAGCAGAATTTACAAAAAGAGTATTAATTGCATCTAAACTAAATAAGTATAAGATATGATAGATTTCCGCTGGAAAGAAAACAGCTGTATGTTTGTATCAGGAAAAGTGAATGATTTACAAAATATATTACAATGTTGCTAGGCAACAGACTCCCAAAGAGGTCAAAGTCACATGCAGTAGACTCTACTGCAATAGACTTTGACCTCTTTGGGGGACAGGAAGAATGTATTATCCATTACTGAAATCACAGTTTGAGTTACATTAGCAAATCATGGACAGGATCAGGAATGAGGTGATTAGAGGGACAACACAGACAGGAAGGTTTGGAGAAAAAAGCTAGAGAAGACAGATTGAGATGGTTTGGACATGTTCACAGAAGGGACAATGGATACATTGGTAGAAGAATGATCCTGTAGATGGAGCTACCAGGTAGGAGACAAAGGAGATTGATGGATGCAGTGAGGGAGGACATGGAGGTAGTCAGAGTAGAAGATTTGTTGTGAACGTCTCTGGAAAAAGGGGACAAGGCAAAAGAAATATAAAGAAGATGGTTTTGAACATGTTTTTATAAAAAAGCACAGAATTCACTGTTGTCAACATTTCAACTTTCACTTTGTTGAATCACTTCTGTTCGAGTAAACTTTACATTTCAGTCATCATCAGTTTCATCAGTTTGAATCAAATCAGTTTTTTTTTTCACAGGAGCACAGATGATATTTTGGTGAAACCGGCTCCAAAGATTTATTCTGTATTGTATAACATGTACATTACATAAGTCCAGCTCCCTGACGTGGACATCACTCACTGAGGGCAGAACGACCTGCTGCCCTTTTCCTCCCCCTCAGTCAGTCTACAGTGAGCTCAGGAAATTCCTGCTGCCGCTGAGAAATGTGCAGCCCTTTTTTTTCCCCGTTTTTTTCCTGTAACGGTCAAAACTCCACTGTTCCCATGTCCACTTTCAGCTCTCTGTTTATTCGTGCGCATATGACTCAGTCTTAGTCCTGGGATCTCTCTGATACAGAAACAGAATTTAAGTTTCCATTAAATTACTGCGTGAGTCGCAGACATGAGTGGAGACATGTGACGAGATTTTGAGATATATTTAGTTCCATTTCATTAAGTTTGTTTCAACAAAGAAAAAAAATGAACATGGTGAGTTCGTACTTCTCTTTTGGGCTGGCAAAGAGTTTGTCCATGCATTTAAAACAAAAGTACAGAAATATATTATTTATTACAGGGACAGCAGCCTCCACAAACGTCCTCCAAATCCCACTGCTCTATACTATCAACCTTCCTTCCAGGATGTGGCTCAGAGCATCTCCGTGGATCCAAGTCCACTTCCTTAACCACTAGGCCACCACTGTCCATAGAGAAAAAAAAAATAAAGAAAAAACTTATTTATGTTGATAAAAACTCAATAAATGTTATAAAAATAAAGCTCAAACCTGACAAACATTAACTAAAACAAGTTTAACTTATGAAAAAAATGATAGAAGCAGTAAAATGTTGAATAAAATTATGATTTATTTTAAAGTTTTGAGAACATTTTCCGCAAAAAAAAGACAGCCCAGCCATGCACTGAACTAAAATCAAACAATTTGCCATTAAGCCAATTATATAAATAATGGTCCAATATACATGGTTTTATTCTATCCTAAGACATCAGAGGAAACAAAGAGAGTTTTCTAGTTTTAATAGCACTTAGTTGTAAAACAGTGAAGTCTTTTGTCTCTGTCTCCTGCAGACAGGAAGGTATTGTGTTGTTCAGCAGAGGAATTAGAAGCATGCACATTAGATGTGCTGATGTCCCAGACTCACCACATTCATCCCCGATTCCAGTCAGTCCTGAATAATCCTCTCTTCACTACCACTTCAATAGCCTGTTCTCCATGTTCTGTCTCTGTCTGGAATATGAGAACCATCTGTGCACAATAAGCAACGCTTGTAAAACGACACATGGTTACCGGCAGTTACGCTACACATTCAATGGTAGTGTCACTTCATGTTAATGGTGCAGGAAATTATGATGAAGAAGTTAGTTTTTAAATTTAAACACTTTGTTCTAATTGAAAAGATCCATCCATACCTTTCTGTTGGGTGGTGAGCCCACTGGAAGCCAACTGCCCAAACCGGGTTTAGAACTTTCCCAGGAGGTGAACCCTGGAGTTTTACACCAATGACACAGACATTGACCCTGGGCCAAAACAAAAGCCCCATTAAAATATCAAAGACACAAAAAATAGTTTCCAGTGGCCTCACCACACACAGGAAGGCTCACAGTATGGTGCGGTGATTTGGGTGGCGGTCGTGGAGACTTCTGCCCCTGATACTAAGTAACGGAAAAGAGGATGAGGATGAATGAATGAAAAAAATTATATTTTGTTACTACTGATTGAGGAAGTTGTGTTCATTTTCACAATAATCGTAGACTTTTTTCAAAAATTTTACTTTTTCATTTAAAGTTACACTTTTTTTGTATCCACCAACTGCCAGGTTTCCACTGAGGTGCTCTGATCATATCACCTTCCCGACCCACATAACTTCTTGTGGGCTCACCACCCACAGGAAGGCTCACAATTGGTGCAATGTGATTTGGGTGGCGTAAGCTGCCTCTGCGACCCGGCAACTGAATTTTTTGTATAATATATAATGTCGTTTTTCAGGAATAGCATAAAGATCTAAGAATCGTGAGGATTCCTAACCCGACTTCACAGACACAGGAGAAAAATCCCCGCCTTTGTCAGTTCAACACCCTGTTACACATTAATCATTTTTTGCACTTTGTTCGGTCGGACATTCACCCACACACAGACACAGAGACGTTCTCCATCTTTCCATCTCGCCCTCATCTGCAGGGTGTGTCGTCTCTGACTCAGTCAGTCATGAAGTTCCTCCAACACACAGTCCTTTTCTCAGGAAGAGGAACAGAGAAGTGGTAAAAGCTGTAGACCGCCAGTGAAGAAGGGTGTGTGTGTGAGTGTGTGTAGGTAAAACACATGTGGCAGACATCTGCTGTGGTAGAAAAAAAAAAGGGAGTAATGTGAGAAGGAAAGGGAAGGCAATATTTACACGACAAAACGTTTCAGTGATTTCTGTCTCTGGTACAAAATGTATATAAATATACATTATTACATAACTTCTCCTAACAGGCGCAACACACGTTTATTTTATCATGAGGCAAAATTTCCAGCAGTCGGGTTCACTTTCTTAAAGGAATATATATATGGTATTGGAATTTGATACTTTGCCATTTTGTTAAGATGTTTTTTGCATCCTAGTGGTCTCCCGCGGTACTCCAACTAAAACTGCTCTTTCACCATTTCAAACCAAAGTCGAACTTCTTTTCCTTTGGTCTAGTCCAGGCATGGGCAAACTATGGCCCGGGGTCCAGATGTGGCCTGTTGAGCTTTCTGAAGCAGCCTGCCAAAGTTGTCCAAATGAAATAATTAATTTATATTATTATTATACTTCTGCTTTTTTCCTGCAATAGTGCATTTCCCCAGTAGATGACGTCACAAAGGGTATTAGAAATGTACTATTTTTGGATTTATACATGACTTTTACTTGACTTTTAAGTTAGTTCAAATATACCATACATCTTCCTGGTCTGGACTCGGTCCCCGCTGTATCTCCTACTCCTACTACCTCCATAACCGCTCTCACTGCATCTATAAATCTCCTCTTTGTCTCTTACCTGGTAGCTCCATCTCTAGGATCATTCTTCTACCAATAAATCCACTGTGCCTCCTCTGAACATGTCCAAACCATCTCAATCTTTTTCTCCAAACCTTCCTGTCTGTGTTGTCCCTCTAATCACCTCATTCCTAATCCTGTCCATCCTTGTCTCTCCTAAAGAGAATCTCAGCATCTCTAACTCCTCCACCTCCA